>PNEQ01088727.1:10119-24766 GCA_003012365.1 Medauroidea extradentata | reverse complement strand
GGCAGGAAACATGTCACGCCTGATAAACTTAAATGTATGTACATAGTATGGTCAGCCTCTCTTAGTTCTTAATGGATTTATATTACAACAGAGGTAGTTGTGAAAGGTACATAATTAGTAGGTATGTTATGACAAATATTCATCCTGAAACGTCAACTTGTTGCAGAGACATACATTCTGAAGTAATGTCAGGACACTGGCAATATGTGAGCTATTAGGTGTGGCAAAATAATTTTCACAGTTATAAATGATATTTCACCTGGGAAAAAATATTCTAAGTATATATATTCACACAGTCTACAAAATCTTCAGTATTTGTAGTAAAGCTAAGTAATATGATTTATTGCTAAATATGACATGAGTAATCTTAAATTTCAGATATGACATTGTAGACAAGTGTACGTTGAAAAGCTGTGAATAGGATTCCTTTTGAATTTTGTTGATCTTTTATTCTGAAGATACCTTTATTCACATAATTTTTTGCTAAAACTATTGTGTAAACTTTCTTAGTTAATTGTTTTGCTTCGTGTGGACTGGTCTTTATATTTCAACTATTGCCAGATGACAGCTTGTAGGTTACCGTATAATCCTGTACAGTATAATTAGTGCTTATAAACATCAGTTCAGGAACATATTCTCTTCACGATACGCTGTAATTTGCTTTGCCTTATATGAAAAGAGTTAATTGCTAGTTGGTTCAATAATTTTTTGTAAAAAAAAAAAAAACTTAAAAGTTTTTCCACATTGGCATGCAGTTGTTAATAGTTATCGTTAGTGTGCTTCTGTTCTATTAGTAGTTGCATTGAAATATGACAGTAAAAAAATTTAATGAAATGTTACAACACAAAGGAAATTTTACTGCAATTAAATTTGGTAGTAATTTAAATTTAAGGGGTCTGTATAATTGGTTGATGAGCATTGTAGCAATGCGTTAGAAACAGATGATATTCTGAAAACATATTTCAGAAAGTTGTTGGGTACTTTCAATCCTCATGCACGTTAAAAGTACCGTAGAGTGAGGTTACTTTGCACCGGCCTGGGTAACTTCGAAACTCTTTACTAAGTTATCTTCAAATGACAATTCTAAAATACTCTTTACATTAAAGTAATGTGCATTGTTACTGCTGTAAATGGTGATGTTCCAAGCTGTCCACCAAAGCAAAATATAGCTTTCCACAAAGTCATTATCTCAAAATATAGTACCTAATTTTGTAAGAAATTATCTATGAATTCTACTTCGAGCTCTGCACCAGATTTTCTTAAAATGGCAGAGTCATCGCCTGAAGTTCGTACAGTTCAAGTAATGTGACAAACACAACTTGCCAGGCGGTTACATAGTTTGTTAAAATTTTTATTTAAAGCCTGGTAAATATATTGAAAGGTGTAAGTGCATTACAATTTAATAATACAAAGAATCATGTCAAATAGTTTGAGAGTAAAGTGTTAAAGTGTGAAAAAGTGGAAGAGGTAAGGTCATTAACCACACTATTATTTATTTTTACTTCTAAACATTTAGTTAAGGAACAACAGAGTGGTGTCCGATTAGATTTTTTATTATATTGTTAAACTGCTGTTGTCAATTTTCAGTAATAACAGATATAAGATGCACTGCTGGCGATATAGTATGTACAAGTCTTGCAGAATAATGTGTGTGGCAATTAAATGAAAACACGTTGGAACAAATTTTAGAAATCTTTTCGCACAAACCATTTGCATTGCAACTTTATGTTATTTCGTGTTTCCTTGTCCAATGTAAAATATTACGATGGTGAACACGCAAAACATCATATGTCACAATTGGAAAGAGCTCAGATGGGCGGATAAACTGGAGATGAAATCTTACTGGCGTGGAAGGAATTTTACAGCCCTTTAGTTTGCATTAATACAATAAAATGTGCTTTGGAAAAAAAAACTAATTTATTGGACATTCTTGTTATTGCCAAGGAACAATGTGTAAAAATGTAAATACTGCCAAAAATTGACATACAAGGTTTTGCATCTGCACCATCGATTTTAAGTGTTGAAAATATGCTTCACCGAGCGTTTTTAATATTTTAGAGCTCCGATTGCGATACGATATTGAAAACATGAAGTAATTAATTAATTGTGTTTTAGTTAGCTATTTAAAGGTTATGATTATATTGACAGGCTGTTTTCCAAACTAATTTCTAATATTTCATATTTCTGAGCACTTGTTTGTATTATTTTACAATGCGTTGGAAGACCCAGACCTACACACTCCAAGCGGCGGCTTCTCGACCGGTTTGTAATTACGAGACGAGTAGTCAGCCCAGTTCTACGACGAATCCGACCCTATGGCGTCAACCCCACCGGGAATCGAACCCTAATCACTTTCATGTCCGCTCAGCCACCGCAGGCCTGATTACTTATTTTGTATGGTAAGCTAAAATGTAATGTCCTTTCTTAAACTATTCAGTCGAAATGTTTGAATTACGCAATTCATTTAACTATTGTGAGTTTATATGGGTATTGCTGACATATTGAGATCACTGACACTTTTGTTTATACTGGACCCATTTCAGACGTATTTTGCCCATACGAGGCCTACGATGACGGTAGCGCCTAGGGCGACAGAGCACGCGCATCACACCACATCCTAGCCTCTAAAGCCGGTTCTACAATGACAAACACGGTCACGGTTACGTAAGAAAACGTACGCGGAACAAGCCGATGGATCAAAATAATAATAGTAACTCTACAATGCACGGATACGTACAGGTTTATGACCTATTAAAATAATATAATTTTCTCTCGCATTTAATTTTAATGTTGTCAAATTATGTTTAAATATTTCGTAAATAGCATAGATAAACCGTACACAAGTGTTCAGGCACATAAAAATTAAAACAGTTGTAAATAATATACTTTTTAAAGTATACTAAACTTCTTATTGTAGCTCCAACGTATGATACGTTACCTGACTTACGTTTAAAATTGTTCTGCTCATGGCACCATTTGTCTGTATTTATAAACATAAAAATTATAATAATGAATTTTGAGTAAGGAGATTATATTGACAATTTTAACCGCCAAAACGCCAAGTGTTCAAAAGTTTCAAACCAGGATGGTGACGAAGAAAATATAATCGTTTCTTATTGGCTACACGGAAGCACGGGGACGGAAGAGATGAGAGTTGACCAGCTTACTTACGTGAATCCGTATACGTGCGCGAGTACGTTTACGTTTCACTAAAAACTAAAATAAAAACGGAGTGCTTTACGTGATCGCTTCCGTGTTACGTATCCGCGTGACTGAAGAGCGGGCATGAACACACGCCGCTAAATCGGTGCTCAGTCTTATCGCCGATAGTTCGCCTGAGTGAGACATTCACACACTCAACTTTATCTAAAACATTGTGTGCATTGTCTTATTTGGTTACCATATTTTATGTCTTGCATGTTTTTTGTAATTAACTATCTTTATATAGCCATTACCTATCTAATGTCGCATGCCTTAATTTCGCCTTGTAAAATTAAGACAAAAATAAAATAAATACTAAAATAAATGTGCCAACATTTCAGCAAATAAAATGTGAAGTGGCTTGCGCCAATGTAAATCATCGCCGAAATTTATTCTACTTAAAATACGGAATTTGCATAAACTGGTGTTCAGTTTATAGAAACAGAGTTTGATTTATATGCATTTCAGTAACTAAATACTTTCCAAGCTGTTTGTTTAAAGCGCTTATTGACCAGTAACATTTTGTATTATTGAATCACTGAATGCCTATCTCATTATTTGTTTTAACTGCACAAAACTCTTACTGGCGGCGTCACATTATATTTAGGAAGAACATAATTCAAATATCCCATTATTGTAAATGCTTTAATATTTTATTTTCATGAGCAGTTCATTGAAACGTTTGCTAGACAAAACTGAGAGCATCCTGTGACTTGTACGCCTAATCCTAAAATATGAAGTTCGCTATACATTAACTATTTTAAATTAAATTTGTGTTTATAATTTATTGACTGTGTGGGCATCATTATATTGTTTGTATTTTTGTTTGAGATAAGTTGTGTTTCTGTACATATTCTTAATGCATTTGGTAAAACTTATTTCCAAGTTATGCAAAAATATATAAAAATTTTGTACCTCAGGCAGGCCCTACACCTATTAATTAATCTTTCGAATGGAATTACATAAAACCTTAAACACAAAGCACAAACACTCTCCATCAGTTTATTCGCTGACTATTTCATTGTAAAAATTAACTGTATTATAAAAGAAAAACACACGGTAGAAGTAAAGAAAAGGGAAAAACGGGAAGCAAAGATAGCACAACCAGGTGAGATATTTCGCCGGACTATGATTGGCTTACAAGAGGTACGTTTCCAGGAATCACTTTCTAACTTTTAATCAGCTTTTCGTTACTGAAGGTTGAAATGAACATTAAATAAATGATCTTGATAGATCCCATGCAAGTATAAATGTCAATCGTTAGCCGGCTACGTGAAAGAGTTCCGCAAAGTAAAGCTATCGCTATCCCGACCAAGTCTTGATCCCTAGCTAAGGAAAGGAAGCGAATAACCCCCTGCCTTCCAAGAATGCGCTAATGTCTTCTTAGGGTTGGCAACACTGCAGCAGTCACCAGACGCACTAGGTTGTTAGGACGGAGTAGTGCTCTGCTGGAGATCTTATCGCACTATGGAATTCCTCTCATAACTGAGCGAGAACGGAAACACGGGAGGGAGACAGAGATATGGATTAGAGGATGGTACCTGTGGCGCCGTCACGCGGATTTCCCCAAAACTTTAGGGGACCAAGGCCCGTTAAGAATGAAATATTGCCCCAGAGGAATAAATAACTACTTTTCGTGTCCCTACATGACAAACATCAATCGAAAAACTAGTGTGTGGCACCTCAGCTCGCTTCTAGATCCTCTGTATTTTGTCTCTACATGACGCGACGACTGAAGCATTTAGGTACATAGTTTACATAGCATGCACACCTATATTCTTCGTTTTTTTTTTCTTGTTCTTGCATGACTTGGCGACTGAATAAGCATCTAGCTACACAACACAGTGGTGGACGATACGGAACCTAGTTGGAGATAATGTTTCATAGCTCTGTCAGCTTGCACTGCTGTTCAGTGTGCTGTAACAAAATCATTACTGACAGGAGTGCAGCAATTTATATTGTGTTAACAGAGCATAGTTCAAATATATGCAAGTATTCAAAATGTAGACCTTTTAAAAATAAAATTATTATTGCTGAAGTAAGGGAGAACACCCAGGATTTGATATGTTAAGGACATTTCTTGTATAAATAAAATCAGAAAATCAGAATAATTGTGTATACTGAGAAATTTATATACTGGACAAATTTCCCAACCTTTTTTGCTGTCTAGAAACATGTATGAATAATATAATATAAGTGTTTTTTTTTTTAATATTGATTTTTAAGCTAGACAGTACAAATAATCCGTGATCCAATAGCCGAAAATCTAAATTCCTCAATTTGACAGTCACTATCCCTCAGATCAATACGTAGTATACATAGGCAAACATTTCACTAACTTCTGTAGTGCGTAATATAACTCTTAGAAATCATTCATTATGGTTTTGTTATTGTAACACTGTACTAAATTAGATAACAAGGTAAAATAAATTAACTTTATGTAAGATAACTACATAAATAAAAAAAATGAAAATTTTTAATTCCTTTAAATAAACAAAAATGTGAAATTAAGAGCACATTTTTTAATAATAATAATACTAATAATACATTTTATACAAATATTTTAAACATTATATTTTTACTGTTCAGTATGATTAAGTTCATATTTATTTTATTGTATCCCCTTTAAATATTTTCGAAGCAGTGTACGTATTTCCATAAATATAAAGTCCATCCGATATAAGAATTTCGTATTTTGACAGCCAATGCTGTTAATATGTGCCAGAATGACACACTACGCAAGATGAATCAGTAATGGCAGCTCTGAACAACAAATCAGATAAGCTATTATTATTTAAACTTTTTAGGTGTCAAGTAAAAAAAAAAAAAAAAAAAAACAGAAGTAACAATTATCATATAAGTTACCCATACATGTTTATTTTTGGTAATGCCCTTAAATGTTACAACAATTTTGAGCATACCTAGGGCAATGTACAATAAATTATCTTAAATATTGAATGATTTTAACATAGCCACCTAACCCTAGTAAGATTAATGTGCAGCCAGTCTTGAAAACAAATTGCCTACTTGGCTGTGATCTAAAAATAACCAAAAGAAAACACAACACATTTTGGATTTTATTGCAGTCATATACTTTCTACATGTTTTGAATATCAGCTGGAAAGCACATGGTGGCAGAAAGATACACTTTGTGTTTTGTTTGTTTATGTAGCTATACTGTCTTATGATCTGTCAAAAAATGCAAAGCTTGGAAAGTTCCTTTTTAAAAGTAACCAGTTCAAGTTCCTTTATGTAAAATAGGAACTAGTTCCAGTTCAAGTTCATCGAAAGGAACTTGCAAGTTCCTAAAAGTTCCTTTCATATTTTGCAACTACTATCTTGTCACACAGAATATGACATAATTTAGGACCAAAGTGAGCCTAGTTCTCTACTTTAAATAAATATTATGCTGTACTGTATTTGATTTACCTGCAAAATTACTATATAGGTTTTTATATGAATATTAATTATTAAATTCATCTTCTTTTTACCAGCATAGTAAAACCATTTTTAATGGTCCATTAATTGGCACTTCACACTAAAATCACTACAGAAATATTGCACAAATCGAAAGATGCATATGGTATCGATCAGCTGAAACTAGTAAGGAAAACTAAAATGAAAAATACTTTAATGAGTTTAGTTAACCTAATGCTCTTGTCGCATCAGCTTTTTAAACACCTGTTGACGTTCCCCAAACATAAAATTTTTGTAAATAATCTCCTCCCGAAAGAAAATTCTATTACTTTTTTATTCTATAAACACCCATTGACGTTCCCGAAACATAAAATTTTTGTAAATAATCTCCTCCTGAAATAAAATTCTATTACTTTTTTTATTCTATCTCCATAACTCTTAATATTTTATATTACAAAAAAATTGCAGGCTACTAAGTCATGTCGCTACTGTGAAACATGAATTGGAAAATGAGCTGGGACAGTCTGAGAAAATTAAAACATAGGGCCAGTTGTATCAAATTTACACTATCAGGCAACACCATGTTAGCTTATTTTCTTGTTAAGTGCCCAGTTATGTTGTATCATCTGTTTTTACTCCCTTGCTAGCGTCCAAGTTAAAGAGTTTTATTGGTACTTTTATGTGTATGTTGACAAATGTGCTACACCTATATTTTTTTTCGTATTGTTTACAAAATACGTACGAAAAATTAAAACTTTTACAAGTGAGAAGTGAAATAATAATGACATTTTATAACATGTTTAGTCTGTATTAGGCTATATTAGGAATTTCACTTAAGTTACAAGACAAAACATTACCATAAAAATATGTGACAAAATTATAAACATTAAAAGTTTGAGTTCACCGTGTGATTATTTAAGAGATATTCTTTTGGGATTCTCTCAATTTCAGAAGATTGGAGGGCTTAATTTTTAGTTTGTAGTCTTTCGTGAGACTGTTTTAAAACTCTTTACATGTTTGCTATCTACACAAATCAAACCTACCTCATTGAATACTTGCAATGCCAGTGAAATTTATTGCAGAATCATTGTACAAATGACGTGAAACATGTTAGCACTGAATTGCTTAGAAATTATGTAGGTATCACTATCACAACGAAAGCCATTTCAGGAAATACACTCATAAATACCAAGTCACATGAGTCATGAAACTTGCGTGGAATAAAAATAAACTAAGTTACTCAAATTGAAACCAGTAAAAATATAAAACTTCAGGCCATATGTTTTCCTTTTGAGGAATAAATATGTAGAAATAGAACTGTGAAACAAAGCTATTTCACTTGCAATAAAAAATGTTGCTTCCAGTGACCAAAGCACGTAATTATTCATGAACATCCCCAATAAACTAAAATTAAGAAAGTATCCCCCACACTGGATTATATAGTCCCGAAATAAATTAATTTTTGTTTCACTCACACTTCAGAACACAGCAAAAACATGTTTGTAACAATAATTCTCCTCTGTAGCTTATAAAAATCAATCTTCACACTTCCTACATTCTTGTACATGCTCGAGAAGGCTACACAATTTGAAGTTACGAAAATGTATCAAAACCTTAGCTTTGTTCAGGCGGGTTGTACCTTTTACAACTTTTACACCCAAAGGTGTAGTTGGGTGTAGTGGGTGTTGATGGCCAGAGACCAAAGGTGTTGGAAGTGCAGAAAGTCCACCTGAACGCCTAGGTGTAGTTGAGTATGAATTATTTTGTTTATTTTCTGTGTTAGTAACATGGCAGTAAATTGTAAATATTGCGAGATATTTGAATGCAGGCAATGAATCTGATGATAAACGTGCTGTTACAGCACCTACTTGAGCAAACCTGTATAGCATTTTGATGGAATTTCATACGTCACGTCACATAACAAGTAGTTCTAATGTAGAAGGAATGTCAATTCTTAAATTGATTGTATTAGTTTTACGAGTTGGTATCATAATTATATTTATTTCAAGTAGTAACATAACTCACAAAACGTTACTAAAAGTAGCAATACAAATAGAAATTTTATTTTACACATCTCCCAGATGAAACAGAATACAATTTTTACTATATGTATTACAGATGTTCTGATTCAAAACTGGAAATCCAACTTCTTAAAACGAAACAGCTATTTGTAACGCGTTTCGAAAATAGCGCCGAATTCTGTTTTACAACTTCTACACCCAAATTACTCCACCTCGCAGAGGTGGTGTAGAAGTTGTAGCACTTGGGTGTGGAAGTTGTAGTTACACCCACCGCCTGAACGCTTTGGTTGTAACAACAGAACGTCACTTCCGGCAAGAAAAACGTGATGTTGTAGTTTGGGTGTAGAAGTTGTAAAAGTTGCAGCTAGGTGTAGACCGCCTAAACAAAGCTATACTTAAGGCTTGAGACATTTATATTGCAAAAGTCAAAAAGTAGCTACAGTTACAATAGCAATGAATACAATTTTAATTTTTGAAGATGATAAACAAATTTGGAAGAAACAGTGGATATACTCGAAGAACACAATCGCCTAAACAGTTTGTTTTCTTTCTCTTCAACCAAATCCATGCACTCACACTCAGTTATATTTTCATAAAATTTTTACTAGCTTAAATGAGTCACAGAATTTTCACTACTGCTATAGCCATCTTGTAAATAGCCTTGCGCTCGCCATTATTCTTCTGTTGTATTTATCCGCCTTTTCATCTGTAGGTTAGCTAGGAGAATAAATTATTGTGCTATCGATAACAGGAGTTCACACAAGTTCTCCCCAATGTACTTAAAATATTTTTCAAATTCTAAGACCAAACTAGAATAAACAAAGAAATCTCAGTGCCGGTTATTTCGTAGGCAACAAGACACAGACAGTCAACAGCAAGGAATTGTCGGCAACCTAATTGCTGAATATTTTTTCGATTATTGTACACAATCATAATTTAGTTGTTTGAATAATGACGAACACAGCAAATAACATTATATTAAAAATAGTTTGCGTAAGTGAACAAATATAGGAATGCAAAAATATCATTCAAGTTCCTAAAATAAAAGAAATAAATGAACGAAATCAAAGGAGCACTTTCATTGGAACTCGTTACTTCCGAACCTTGAAAACATGGAATCCTTATACGGTTTGGACTGTACTATCCATGTTGTTAAGCAACCGGTTTTAGAGCTAGCAAACCAAACACATACATATTGCACAATACAAATCTAAGAAATGAACTTGCTTGCTGCACTCCTAATAGAGATGATGATTCTTCTCGGAAACAGTGAAAAATGTTCGGTCAATAATGACACTGACAGGGCTGCCAGTGTGCGGTGTCCATAAATAATTATGCACTAGAGAAACTGTATATTAAACAATTATTTTTTTCTCCATTTTTTAAATTGAGCTATTGAATCCCAGGTGTTCTCCCTTATATATTCAGTGTCTTGTTGCAAGTAATGCTTGAGAGTCACATACGTACTTTTAGCAAGCAGTAATGAGTGCTGTAGTCATATGGCCATGGACCCGCAAGTCGGGTAAGAATTTCTGTATGAGATTGTGTTACTTTTATTTTGCTGTAGTACTACTGTGGTCTCACAAATGTATTTTAGTAAATTTTTATCTTTGCATCATTTTATTACAGTTTGCTTGGCCCCGTTCTATTGCTTGCAAGCATATTAGTAATCAGATATTATTCTAATTTTTCTGCATTATTTTATCTTTGGGGTCACACAAATGTATTTAACTGATTTTTACCACAATATTTGTTGCATAAATATATGTATCTTGATTTTTTCTGCTTTATTTTATCACAATTTTCTTTGCATTATTTACCTTTCTGGATTTGCAAACAAATTTTTAACCTGTATTTAATGTAGTCTTTTTACATCATTCTATCGTTTGGCCTCAACATGTATTTTAACCAGTTTTTACAGCAAATTTGTGAATAATTTTATCGCGATATTCTGTTTTATTTTATTGTTAGTATTTTGATGTTATTTTATGTCTGTGGACTGGGAGGAAATTTTTAATAATTTTATGTTATTTAATGCCTTCAGCTGGATCAGGATGGATAGGAAGGGGTAATTGTTACATGTAGTTTCCCAGCCCAGTCAACATTGCTGGGTTGTGGGCCATTCGCCAACGGCTGTAGGTGATCCAACATCATCCTAGGGCGAAATTTTGCTCGAAATACAGCATATTATTGCATGCAGTCGGGTTGACCCTGCTCTTTGTTGCAGGGTGGATCCTCAACAAAGCGAGGAAAGTCAGTCACACTGATGCGACTTACGAGTGAAATGAAACACTGTGTTGTTGCGTATGCGTGTAATTCAAGTCACCTTTCCCTGGAGTAGGGAGCACTTGCACAGAATCGCCTGTACTCAGCCAGGCCATGCCGCAAACATGACACTTGGTCAATGAGCTTACAGTAATTTACGCCAGTATTATTAATAACCTGGTGCATGCATCCATCCCTGGGGCCAGTAAATAAAAGAGGTTCCAGTAAAACTAAACAACTATTGATACTCTAAAGATACTAGATGCCCAGACCTTCCACCTTTCAGAAATCAAAAATCAGGAGGCTTCTGTCACCCCCTTACCCCACACAAAAAAAAAAGCTCCTTAAAATCAGCTAACTCCCAAATATGGTACGTTATGCAACAAAACATTTTCATACATTATTGTTTGCATACATTTCTGATACAACCACTAATCATTTCTGAACAAATCAATATTTTAAAAACAGAAAACTTTGGCAATAACAAAACATTAAGATGTTTCTACCAATAAAGCACGGGTTCCAGAGGCCCTCCTCTGGGAAAATTATTATTTTAAAGTGTAAAATGGTGCTATTCTAGCAGTTTTTAGTGTAAATGTTAAAAAAATATTTTAATACTTTAACAGTCTAATAGGGCCTCTTAGAACAACAAAGTGTGAGATTTTTCTCTAAATATAAACTGATGTGGAACAAGGTGAGGGAGTAAATAAACATCATACAAAACTACCAAAACAGTGACAAAAAAAAAAAAACACCACCACACTTCATCACATTTTTTACAAACGTTTACAATGAGAAAACCCATATTTTTTGCCATTTCACTTTTCTGGAAACATTGTTATGAAAGAGTAAATCAGCTTGATCAGCACAACTAAAATGTAGACTTAAAGTTAATAAACACACTACTTTAGTTCTACCAACTCTTTTCAAATTTGGTCCCGAAATTAATTGTGTCTTATTTTACGCTACCATATACCTTGGTTTGCTTGTTTCATCATATTTATAGTCTTAACATCACTCTTTCCAGCATGTGCAACAGAAAAATCACGACGAAACAATAAACAGAATACTAAATGTTGACTCTTTCGGATTGTAAAATGCCCAGAAATTCATAAAAATATTGTCTCCAACATCACAAGCTGATCCCTTTACTTAGCACAATTATTTTACTAGCAGCACAATTTTTGAATGAATGTAAATAACGCGCACAAGATACTAGTACAAAGTCCAACACCGCAAGATGCTTCTTTACTTAGTTTAGCTATCATTGCTAAGCCTATTATAACGTGATTTTTTAGTATTGTTAAATAACTCGTAAAAAATACTCATAGCCAATCACACAAGTTTCACGAAATATAATAAGTGGAACAAAGTTAAGACCAAGGCATACACTACTGTGCCCAATAATAACAACACGCAACAATATTTTCAATGTTGATAATGCCATCTTGGATGTCAAATGAAATAATTTTTTGATTAGCTAACAAGCACCAATGACAATAGTGCACAAAAACAAATCCGATAACTTTAGCAAAAATTATTGCAACTACCAACGTTAGCACAGTTATATTGTAAAATTATTGGCGATGACAGCAGCGAAAATACTGAAGTTACGGTACGACATACAATACCTATACATTGTGCGGTATAGTCTCGTGCTATGATACGAACATCAGAATACCTATTTATATACAGAAATAACGATAAAACCACAAATGTATGTATTAAAACTAAAAAGCGGTAGATTAGAACGACTAATCAGGAGGGCGGAGATCAGGTGGAAAATCAGGAGTCTCCCGCCAAAAACAGGAGCGGTGGAAGTTCTGGACGCCCAAGGTGGCCTGACAAATTCCTCCATGGCGAAGAATGAATATCGCTAATGGTGAGAAGTTGCGGCAAACTGCCCGTTTTTGCCACTTTGTACACTTACTCTTACGCGTTAAAATAACACAAAACCCTTGCATTAAAACTAAGGAAAAATTAATTGTGAAATATTATTATAGTTTAAACTTGAAAACAATTACTTACATGAAAGTTCTACACAAGTCATGTGATGATCAACCTTTCAACAGTGACTCAGTTGAATAAAAGAACTACACAAACTCATCCCTGGAACTATTTAATGAATTATGATATGAAAATATGTATTCTGAATTGCACAATTAAAAATAATTAATACAAGGTCAAGTATTGCTGCGCCAACTTGGTGTGGCATGCATACTGTGCCTGTCAGTTCAATCATATTGTGCCAACTTCTGGTGCTGCTGCACTACTTCTATGTGCTTGAGCAACACTTGCTAGATACAATACTTACAAGCATTTTATATTTTTGAGAGGAAATATTTTAGTAAAAACTTCACTTTCTCGCATTACTATTTTGGTGCACTTTGTGATGTAGCTGGGCCACAGATCCTATGAGCACTAAGTCAAACTCAGGCACTGCCGCCATCAAGTCTGTATGAAGCGAGGGACATGTGTTTCTACCATAGTTGTTACACTATGACAACAATGGGCATCACCGGAACATGTCAATTATTTTATACTAGTGGTTTGCGGATGCACGATTCAAATGTGTTCCATCCGAAGCTGTTAGATAAAAGTTTTTGTTTGCCAGTAATTTTTTTTTAATTCATAGCTGAAGTTTACTAATTAATGGCAACAACAGTATTTTTGTTGTTGCATAGTAAGGAATATTTTTAAATAACCATAACTGCAACTTGTTCCAGTTTACATATAGTTTTATCTTCTTAAAATTAAAGTTTGTATTTTTTTGTATTGGTTCTGAGAAAGATGATGTTAGATCAAGGTTCTACTGTACCATTAACATGAGCAGATGTAAAAATATGCTGCTAGAGGGTATAGGCCTACACATTCAGAAAAATAATTTTCTTTTGATAATGGTTACTGTTCTCAGATGCCATAGACGCATTACCCTTGGTCAACTCGCCAGAGGTGTTTGGCCTGCACCCAAATGCAGAGATAGGTTATTTCACACAAGCTGCCAGAGAAATGTGGGCATATCTAGTTGAACTGCAACCACAAACAGGTGAGTTAATTAGATCTGCAGGGATACTGGGACCACCAGTCAATACAGAGCAAAGTATAAAGAGGTAATCAACATGTGTGTTAATTAAATCTTTATGTGAGCAGTGTACGTAGCATGATAAACTATTGTAGTAGCTATCTGTCAGACTTTATATATAGTTTTTGTATGATTTTTCTGTATGGTAACTAAGAGTTTGTAAGTAATTGTTAATTACTTTTAGCAATAATATATTTACAGTACTAGGTACTCTAGTATTCTGGAAATTCTTGGGTAACTAGAATTCACTTAACATTAAAGAGATTGAACAAATAACATGAAAGCAAGGATAAAACAAAAAGTATAGTAAATAGTGTCATAGCAAAAGGGGAAACACAATGTTTGTGTTATCTATTGAATAAATGTAAAGTTAATGGGTTTGTGTATGTACAAGCATCTCAATTACTTAAATTTAGAATTATAAAATTATGAATATGTTAATGATAGTTTCATGCAGTACTGCAAACTTCTACGTGCAGTGAGTTACATTTTACATTTTAAACTCCTATTCTCCAGATGAAATTTGTTACGAACTGGGGGGGGGGGGGGGATGGGTTGGTTTGGCAGGCCGTTCCCAACTAGTTCTTGTTCCATTAATTCTCACCTCTCAGGGTGGGTGGACTCTCAACAATGGGCTGGCTCAGTTGGCTTCCGCCTTCTT
>PNEQ01088727.1:0-10019 GCA_003012365.1 Medauroidea extradentata | reverse complement strand
CTTCCTTCGGCCTGTATGCTAACGGATAGAGAGGTACTATTTCGTGTTTCCACAGCTCGAGTCCCACTCCATTGAGAATCGTGTATCCCTCCTCGAGTTTGGCTCGCAAATGTCGACGCTGCGTTTGGACCTGTACTCGAGCAGCTTGATACGGAGGTGTGGAAGCAATATCTTGTCGTGTATGAAGGTGTTACTCGTGCCGGGAACGGTACACTTGCTACTGCTTCCATTGCTATTGGCCCCCTGGTCCAGCTGGTGGGAGGGCGCAGCTTCTACGAGTGCCTTGCATGCATGCTTCTCCGCACGTCACTGTCACCTCGGCTTCCAATATTCGGGGCGTCCCATGTGTGTGTTAGCTCAGGCTCGTTGTAGCTAGCACACTACCAACGGCCTCGGCTCCGATGCAGCAATACTCAACCCTTTATGGAAGTGAGGCTGTGCAGCCCTACTGACAGCTCCTACTCCTGACCTACAACCAGCTGATGTGTGCATGTGTTGGATGTGTTTCCTTCCTACAAGTATTTAATTTGTAAATTTTTTTTTCAGGTGAAGCCACTGGCGGAGTAAGTCGTGATGAATTTATTGGTGGCGTTGCCAAAGACCTACTGGAGAAAATTCCACCAGTATTTGACATTGCAAAAGTACGCAGAACATATCAGGCTAACATCACACCAACAGTTGTAGTGCTTCTTCAAGAACTGGAAAGATTTAACAAGCTGATTGAGCAGATGAAAACTACACTCGAACTCCTGATAAAGGTAAACTGTGATAATTTAATCCCAACATGTAACAATTTACAATCATAGGATTTTAGAAAAGACAAAAAAAAATCTTTTTGGGTGTATCTGTTACAAACTTCCAGGCATTATGAGAATACTGTATTGTGCATGCATCCAATACAGACAGATAATCACTGTTCAGAACACCTGCATAGAACCTTGCAACCAAAACAGTGTTCGGGATGTACAGAATATTACAGTAAAATGTAGCAACTTACAGAAGTTTGTTATAGTCGGTCTCGTGTAAGAGTTACATATTTTGACGGTTCATTTCTGAGAAGAGTGTCTGTAAACAATGCTTTTCTAGGAAGCCGGGTAGGTTTAAAGCTCCTAACAATGGAACTGCCAGACACATTTCTCACAAGAAAAATGTCAAAATATGAAAAAGTTACATGAGGCAGACTAATGTAACCCTCCTCTGTAATTATATGATTCAGTTGGCACATTTCCAGTAAATATTGTAAAATGTAATTTCAGTTTCCTTAAAACTTTGTCTGTCTGGCAATATGGACAGTTTACTGTGGTTGTGCTAAAAAGAACCGGGCTAAGATTTAAGGGAGGCGGGTGATCACGCCAATGTATCACCATATTTAAATAATGTATTACGTAAACTTACTGTGCCTACGTATTTGGCAAGTCTACTTAAATGTAGCTGCATTTTATATGTTTAACTTTAATACTTCTGACAGGTTATTTATTGCTAATTTGACGCAACGCCTGTACGTGTGCCTATATATATTTAATTCAAGCTCGCCCCACAATTTTTGTCATTTGTTTACCTAGCCCAGGATTTGACCTATCTCTGCAGCATAATAAGCATACCATGTGAAATCCTGAGCTAAACTGGAAATTAAACTGTAAGTGGCTAAATGTTGTATATTTTATATGCACAATGTTGCAACACAGCATGAAGTTATCCTCCTCTTGCGCTCCGCAGATATTGAACAACCACTGAGTTCTGACCATCATATTATGGTCATAAGTGCAAATTCTGAGCATTTCAAACATGATTATACAGTTACTCGATGCAACGTACATAAAATACCTAATATCTGGACATGAGTGCATGAGTGAACATTCTCAGTATTGTGTTGCCACATTGTGCATGTAAAATATCATATAACATTTTGCCACAAACATTTTCATCTCAAATTGAGCCCAGGCTTCGTGTGGTATGCTTCTATGAGGCAGTATCTGGACACCTAGTATAGTAATGTAACTGTATATTTACCGCGAGATATTTTGCCATGATTACAGACTTGTACATTTCATTTTGTGTAAATGTGCTCTGCGGAAATTACGAAGCATAACGAAGAGTAATACATATTACCGGCCCAAGACAGTAAGCAGACAGTTACCATACTATGTGGTCCAGACTCTCAGGAAAGTAAAACCAAATAATAATGTTTGTGTGTATCTACACACAGACACACAAAACAATGGAAGTGAAGTTTGTCATGTCAATAAACACGAGAAAAAGCACACCTAATCTCAAATTTTAAGTACCATTCATTTCGGTTACTTCAGACACCAAGGTAACTTGAAATATATTTAGGAATTTTGATTTAATATGTTGTAGCTCTCAGTGTAGAAATTATACTGATAATTTAAAGTTCACATGTCCACAGACCATGCAGAGAAAAGAATCTAGAAATTTTTAATGTGCATATTTGTCTGTTTTTACAGTGTGATATTGAAATTGTGGGATGAGCTCAATTTTTTCAGTACAGGTGTTCTGGAAATAATCAAAACTTCTGATTCACTGATAGATTGTATTGTTGTCATGCAGCTGCATGAATTGTGGTCGTAGGAATAAAGTTTACTTAAAAGTCATTACTTATATGGCTGCAAAGTGTAAAATAAAAATTCCTAAAAATTTTTTGAGTTACCTTGGTGTCCGAAGTAACCCTAATATAGGATACTTAAAATTTGAGGTTGTGAGTGTTATTTTTCATGTTTTATTGGCAATGTCCACATTTATCGTTTTGTATGCATGTGTCTGTGCAAACACATTGGGTGTTACTGTACTAAGAGTCTGTTATTTCAAGAAAGACCTAGTTGATATATCTGTAACATGACAATTTAACCCTAGTTTAAAGCAATTTGTGTTAACCAGGACATGTAACAGCATCCCTTTTTTCCCCTTCAATTACAGAATCAAACCACCTTCAGCTTCTAAAAAATACAATGTCACGCCATAGTAGTATTAAATGTCACTTCTGCCAATGTATGCAAGTTGCACAAGCTTAAGAATAAATCATAAACTTGACTGCTGCAAACAAATATGATGTCATACAAAGTTACTGCAGAAGCTAAACAGAACCATAGATTGTCACAAGTTTTGATTGTTTCACAATTTTATGCAGTGGTGTAAAAATGACTGATGCGAGTAGTAATCCCATGTGAATGTACCAGTCGTTGGGAATGATCCATGCGGAAAAAAATGATCCGTTGAAGAACAATCTACATGGATCAGTTATACATTGTTTATGCAGTAGAGTCCTGATTTAACGAACTCGGGGATAACGAAAACAGCAATTTAACGAAAGGGTTTTTAGGAACCTTCAAAAATAACAAAAAAAATATATTAAATAACTAAGTGACTTTGATAAAATTCAATTTTAAATGTAATGTAAGTCTACTTAAAATACTAGCACTGGCCACAGTATATACTTATTTCTCTGTAGATAAACTTAAACCATCCATCGAGAAACATGCGTGCCTAGATCCTCATCCTAGTGGCTGGTGATTCAGCGAGCTCAAAGTTTTTTTTCTCAGACTTTTTAAAATTAACTTAAATCCTGACAAAACTTGCCCAAGGATTTAACTTTTTTTTTTTGCAGGGTTGGGGGGGGGGGGAGTCTGATTTTTAACAAAACATTGATTGAGAGTAAATAATTGCTTAAATAAATGTCTACCATTAAAGGCTCAGAAAGTGTGTTTAGGTGTAGCATTTTTTAAATACAATGTGAACTAGTTAAATTGTGTACTTAAGCTGAGTACATTTATTCTGAAAAATTACCAACTAAGTTAATCTAATTTATGAAAATGAATGTTTATTTATACTTTTATCTTCTATGCCATTGTTCCAATTGTGATGAAACTTTGGTGCATTGTGGTGTGCCCGCAAAGGTTTACCGTAGTTTGTTCCATGAAAGCACCTAGGCACAAACATACTTGACACTTGAGATGCCACATTATCATAAATATTTGAGGTGTAAGGGATTTCAAAAATATTTGTCTTTGAATTTCAGGCATTGGCAGGTGAAATAGGAATGGATGCAACATTGGACAAAGTGGCATACTCCTTGTTTAATGGTCAGCTTCCCGGTGGATGGCGTAGTCTAGCCCCAGCAACACGCAAGACTCTTGGTGCTTGGATGGAACACTTCAATAAACGTCTAGCACAGTACAGCTCATGGTGCATCAGCGGAGAGCCAATGGTGATGTGGCTGTCTGGCTTGCATATTCCAGAGTCTTACCTCACAGCTCTGGTGCAGATGGCCTGTCGCAAGAATGGATGGTCGCTCGACCGTTCTACTCTGTACACCTGTGTGTCCCAGTATCGCAATCCAGATGATGTAGAGGAAAGACCTGAAGTGGTACGTATGATTCCATTTACAAAATTTCTTTCTATTCTGGTAAGGTAGAGGGATAAAGTATACATTAGAGAGTCAAAACGTGGATACCAGACATGGAACCTGTCCGATAAACAGAGGCACACCCAGGATTTTGGTTTCGGCGGTGTTAAAGACAAGGCTCTAGCTAGGATTGGGGTTCACAGTGTGTGAGTGTATGGAGGGAGTGTCCCTGCACCTGGTAATTTTATGATGTAAATCAGACAGCCCCCCCCCCCCTCAGGATAATTTGGATGTCAAGGTGCCAAAACGGTGCTATTTAAGCAGTTTCTGTATGGTATAAAGGGGGAGGAGGAGGTGTGGACCAAAGGGATCGTCCCTGCTAAAGTTTAGTGGACGATCTGGCAATTATAGCATTATAAAAATATATGCCACTAGTGGAAGTAAAACTGTACTGTAATATTATCTTACAAAAAAAAAAAACTAGTATTCAAAAATGTTCCACTCATATTTGAGAGGAAAGGGGGCGTTTTAACCCCTCCTTTACCCTTGCAGATAAAAAACCTCTCACGATTAGCAGGAAAAGAAAACAGTAACATAAATATGAAATGCCTACGAATTTGTATTTTCCTGTGCACACGCACAGTTTGTCGCATGGAATACTAGCATGCTACTCCCGTGGTGACAGCCACAGCATTTGCTTCGTTAAGCTGGTTTTATATAATGTAATTTACTTCTCGTTCAGCTCCTTGCACACAGTCGCTAACTCGATAATCGCAATAAAATCTCTTCCGCTCATTTCATGTCCCCTTTTAGATGGTGTAATTAACATGCAATATATTCCCTTCCTTCTAAAGTATTGTACAAACAAATGGGTAAAGTAAATCTAAATGTATTATATGTATTGACAGTGAAGGGTGGCGAGAACTTGTGGTACAACATCAGCGGTGACCTACTACCTGGCGTGCTGTATCGAACATGTGACACAACGCACACATTACTTGCAATTTTTGTGATATTTAAATGTTATGTGGTACTTTCAGAATGTATTGACAATCTGTACTTACACAAATATAATGTAGTAGTAAGAAGGATTAACGGTACAGGGAAAGAGGGTGAGAAGGGCCAGCGTGGCTACTGCAGATAACAGGAAACATTATTCACACGGTCAACAAAACGCAGGCCTGCGTCACACGATGTTGCCCTGCATTTTCCTTGTAACAAAATCACAATTTTTCATGAAAAATTTTGGCAATTTTTTTAAGGGTCTCATTGTACAAGAGTAATAAAAGTCAGCTAGCTAGCAAAACCGCAAAGTTACATCAACATCGAACTATGTAATTCCGTGCCGCATAAATAGTCTCCAGGGACTAGCGTTAATTTATTTACATCTCCCATCTCTCTTTTCACCATAACTCAGTCTCTATCATGTATCAATTTTCCTGAGGCATTGCTTGTTATCTCCCTGCCCAGTTTCCATTTTCAATTAAATTCAGAATGAGAAACTAATATTGCATATCAATTTCGCTTTTTCTTTCAAAACTGTAAATTTTCCTGTGAAAAGATGTTAAAAAAAACAATGATATGTATGTCCAAGGGTTGTTATGCATCTGGAATGTATCTGGAGGGTGCACGCTGGGATGACGACAACATGTGCCTGGCTAAGTCTCGCCCCAAAATCCTTGTTGAGGAGCTTCCGATTTTACGGATTACACCAGTAGAAGTTCACAGGCTACGCCTCCAGGTAGGTAGATTTAAGTTCACAGGTGACACCAAATTAATGTGTGTATCTTTTCTCAGAAAATTTATAAAAACATTCTTGCTAATAATGTACTGAATTAAAGTTTGTGTAACTGTTTTTCTAATGTTTCGCATCATTGTAATAGTTTACTTGTTCCTGTTCTGCAGAACACATTACGTACTCCTGTATACACAACGTCTGATCGACGAAACGCAATGGGCGTAGGGCTGGTGTTTGAAGCAGACCTGAAGACGACACTGCACAGCAGCCTCTGGATCTTGCAAGGGGTTTGCCTCACTCTCAATACTGACTAAATATGCATATTGTGTTAGGCCTTTAATCACATGGATATGTTAAAAGAAAATCAGTATTACTGCTGTCAATTAATGAAATCAAACATTTCAGAAAATAAATGAAGTTAAATTACAATTCGATGAAGGCTAATATGTAGACTTTTAAACAAAAAGGTTAGCTAACATCTGTGTAGCTGTAATAAAAAATGAACTCTCAACTGCAAGAATACACTTGTAACACTTACGCCTGGGGCCAATCCTCATTGGAGAACAAATCTGATTGAAATGTTGCTTGCAAGGAGACAGAAATACATTATTTTCCCTTGAATATATACTGTAGTATGTTTTGTAAATTACAGCTCTGTGTATATTAAATTGAAGAGGTTATTTCAAAAAGGGCCCGACAGCAGAAGCCAGGAGAGGAATAAAAGGGATTTTTTTTTTCCTGAACTATGGGAAAATTTGCATTGGTGAAATTGTTACTGTTAAGAGAATGTAAATGTCGTAAATGTTAATTCTACCCTACTTTGTGAGGATATCACATTTATGTTTCTCCTGGAAAATTAAAAATTTTGCTGTCTGCTTGGACCCTTCTTGACATATAGACTTCAGTTTTTACTGCCAATACAATACAATACAACACGTGCTGCTATATCTTCGTCGGAGAAACTTACATAGTAGGCAGCATACTATCTTCCTACTGGAAATGAGCAGATGTTACTCTTTAGAATTCTGATTTCAAAAGTTATAACAATTAGGATTTGGAGGATACATTGATTTGGAGGATACATTGATGGGCCAGTTCTCAGTTATTGTTTGAGGGTGGCAGGGCTCTGACCACTTTGGTGCTGTAGCAGTGTTTGTGTGACGCAGTATGTGCGGCTATGGCTTGTTTTGTGTCCATTCATTCTTTATCAGAGTGTGTTGGTGATGAGGCCTATGTATTCTGCATTGCAATGTTTGCACTGTAGGTGGTATATGAGGATTTCTGTTGCACAGTTGTAGCTGCCCAGTATGCTGGTGAAAGAAGTGGAGTGTTGATGGATGGTGCAGCATGGTTTATTGCAGGAGTGGGATCCTCTGGGGGTCATGGTTGGTAGAAATTTAGGAGGACCAGTTTATTGTGGAAGTTTGATGGGTGTCTGAAGATTAACCTAGGAGGCTTAGAGAGCAGGTTTTTAGTTTATGTAGCAGAGGCCAGGATTTAATGGCTGGATTTTAGAATAGTTTTCAGTTTCTTCAAATCCTCATGATATGGGATAATCAGAGGTATATCTGTGGTTGTGGCCTTGGTTTTTGTCTCTGTGTTGGAAACAGCGTGGCGGATTTGGTTGTGAACTAGTTTTTCAGGGTAGCCCCTGTCAATGAAGGTTTTGGCTATTTGTTTGCACTGTTGGTTAAGGTTACTGTGAGTGGAACATATGTGTTTGGCTCTGGTAGTGATTTCATGACATTGTGTGGGGATTTAACTTTGAGGGGGGGGGGTGAAGTTGGATTCAACGAAACATTGATTTAGAGGTAACATTTTCGGGTCCATGGCATTTCGTTAAATCGGGGTTCTACTGTACATCATTATTGCTTGGATGTAAACAAGTCGGCCCTATTGGTCATAGACACACGTCAAGCGTTTGTTTGGTTACATTCCTGGCGACATATGCTCCATCTGGACCCTCACCATGAACATGATCTGACAAAAGAATGAATGGACATAGAACAAGCCATAACCAGTGATATGGACTTGATAAACCAGTCGTAGCAATTTCTGCGTCACACAAACAAAATTTTGACTCCTGCTACCCTCAAACAATTGCACAGAACTAAGGTGCTAGGAACTAGCCTATCAAAGCTCAATAACCTCGAGGCCTCAACAATCAGAGCACCAGGATAGTCTACACTCCCACATATGTTCAATTTTAACTTTCCCGCCACACTCTAGCTTGCTGCCTGGTTGTTACGGCAAGCAACCACGCTGCCACCACTGCCATTACTCAGCGTGCCTGACCTCGCTGCCTGATAAAACTGGCCTAGCCAGTGAAATGTCACGCAACCATATGTTTGTCCCTGTGTGATATGTGTCTGCCTGTGTGTGCCTCAACTTCCTATTTTTTTATTAGTAAACCAATTACAGTGAAAGTCCGTTTTAACGAGTACGGGCTATAACGAAAAATCCGCTATGACGATAGATTTAATTGGCACCGTCAGTTTCCCGGTATGTTATATGGTTAAATAATTCGGCTATAACAGATGTACCGCGGGCCCATTTTCGCTATAGCGATAGCTTACTCTACTGTAATTTTCCTCAAAACAATTAGAAAACATATTATTTCCTTAAAAAAAAACGTGAAACAGCTTCAGAGTTTTCTACGCGTCGCACAAATGACGCAAAGCGGCCGACATGGCCGCGTCGCACAAGGTGGGGCCCCAGAACGAGCATAGCTAGCCTCGCGCTGCTGAAATGCCTAGCGATGTGAATGAACCTAGCTCCAAATCGCTGTGCGCATCGCTGTGCGCAGGCCTTTCCACCTCGTCGTCCTCCTTTTTTTGCATCGTTGTGAAAGTTGTTTACGTTTGGTAGCTGCAAGCGCTGCAAGATAAGCCCTCATGGGTTAACGTTGTTTAGTCGTGTCGCTAGGTTCTAGTCACGACTGCGGCCGGCCTTTGGTAGCACTAAACGGAGTAAACACTAACAAAATGTGGCGTAATTAAAAAAATTTAGTGAAGAATTAATTTTTTTTGTCAACACCGTGAATTACAGTAACGGGCTGCAGGCTTAATTTGTGACTACGCAGCGTAATATTTTTTATTGTAAACCTAAAAAAAAAAAAAAAAAAAAAAAAATACTTTATTGATGAAGCGCACATTTTTTGGCACATAATACTGCAATGTAAAATACGGTACCTGTCGCAACGATCGCTAATTGAGGGGGAGGAGTCTGCGCATATTATCAGTCCTACATATTAAAAGGGAACCTAAACAGTAATTCATGTTAGAAAGTTAATTAAAAAATCAGATTATTCAGACGATTTTAAAGTGTTAATAAAATTGACGTGTAAAGTATTTATGGGCGCCTAACTAATGGTGTGCGAACCGGCAAACGCAAGCCAGCATCTCAAATGTTTATACTGCAGGGTTAGAAGGGGCGGAAAAGGGTGTGTGAAGGCCAGCCCACTGGCTTTGTGTGGCAGGAGTTCCACTCCTCCCTTCGCTGCTTTCTCGCAATGCGGCCGTGTTGAGAGTTCCTGGAGCAGGGGAGGGAAAGCCAGCGTCTCGTGCGTGCGCATGGTGAGTTGTGGCCCGTAAGTGGGCATAACTCGCCTCGCACGCGCACGGAGACTGGAGAGTTTTGTGTATGGTACATCGCGCGGGTCTAAGTAAACGTGTTTTCGAAAGTCTGACTGCAGTTGTACGTGTCACGTGTTTCAACAAAGCCGTATTTTCTCCATTTCAGGATGGACAAAAAACGGAAATCTCTTGAACTGTCAACAAAACTAAAAATTATTCAAGAATGTGAAAATGCGTCCGTCAGTAGGAGTGAAATTGGTAGACGCTACGGATTAACGCCATCTACATTGTTCACCATTTTAAAAAATAAGGAGAAAATTCAGTTGGCGGCTGTTAAGGATTGTGC
>PNEQ01088726.1:0-33311 GCA_003012365.1 Medauroidea extradentata | reverse complement strand
TATACAATCAAAAACTTAAAATCGAAATTTTTTCAAATTTTGACACCTCTGACTGTTAGAAAAATTTTTTTGACAGACTTTCCGCTTACAAATACACAACATATTATATATCATTTTAAACTGCAGAATTCAGGCTATAATATAAAATTAAAATCTCAAAATCGAAATTTTTTCAAATTTTGCCATTGAAACTCCCCTTCTTACGCGAATTCATTTCATCACTAGGTAGAGTTTAGACACAAGTACTATACCCACACTATACACTTCTATTAAAGTTTATTAAAACTGTTCATGTCACTTAAATTTTTTTGATGTAACAAACATGCTGTGTAATAATTATTTGAGATTATCGTGCTTTTTGAGAAAATACTGCTATAAGAAATGTTTCATATAATTGTAACCCTAGTAATTATTTTTTTACAAGAACTATTTCTGAACTGAATATTAAAAGTGAGTAAAATATATTTCATTAGTTATGTCTCTGTAATTTCCTATTATTTAAATTTTAACTCGGGTATTAAATTACAATGTTAAAGCAGATTTGATTTCAACACCTCATCACTGCTAAACAGTTTTTGTATGCTTCTCACTACCGTGTATTCTATAAATAATTATGATTTCTTCCACAAAACTGGTATGAAAAATTATAAGACATAAATAATACGTGCACAAGTAATAGTTTTGAATTATGTAGTATAGCCATTAAATAGAATTTCGTGTAATTTCATTAAAAGGAAAATCATCCTCTAAATGTTATGAAACACTGATGATACAATGAAACAAATGCTTACTGTAGCATCAGCTAATATTCGAGCATCTAGTTCTTCATAATTCATAATATAGGTCACTATACTGGAGAAATACTGCTCTCTTTTTTATCATAAAACGCTGATTCTCCGTGCCGAAGTTATAAACCAGCGGTGATTCAATGCAGGGTACTTGAGATTCCTTAAATTACCACTCACGGCCACTCATAGTCGTCGTGAAGAGTTTCTCTTATTGCTCCTGTATAGTCTGCGACCGGTCATGCCTGAGACGTTTGGATGACGTCATTTCTGGAATCCGATAACGAGAGTTCTCGGAGAGAATTTAATTTGAAAATTTCCCCTACTACCTTCACCAACTCCAACCTTCCTTCTCCTTTTATTTTATATGAGCAAAATTTTAAAGGCAACTGTGAGGTTTCCAGGTATTACGGCAGTTTTACGCTGAACGACTCTGAGTGACGTCATTACCCAATCCGCAACTGTGATTAATTAGAATTCCTTACATAAAGGCATTGTAGGCGTTCTGAATTACAGAGAGTTTTAAGCGTTATTCGACATATTTTGACGAAAAACGAGTTTCACACGCTTTCATATTCGACACATTCAATGCAACACAACTGAGAAATTGTATCTCCTAACACTAGTGAAGTACTGTATTTCTTTTTCGGCTGGTGCCATATGTTGTATAAGTATTAATATGAATAATTAAGGAGTAAATTGCCAACTTAAGTTTATTAATTATTAAGAATAAAATATTCTTGTGTTTCATTATTAAATTTCTGGCTACGATAATGCACAAAGTTAGACTGTTATTTGTATAAAGTCAATATTTATGGAACAACCTTATCGTAGCGACCCCTGTTTTCCACGAAAAGAATTTTGCCCCACTTTGTTTCAGTGCCTTACGTACACATCTGCAGTTCTGCGTCATGGTTATCGGCAGCGTGTCTATAATGAAGAGCCGTATATCATTTGACTGAGCCAATTACAATAACGTTTCTGCAACAACACACGTTTGTGATTTGAAGCTAGGTTCCCAAGGCCCGTGAGAGTTGAAATATCCAATCATCGTACAAGAAGCAGGATTTCAGATGTGTACGTACGACACCAAAACAAAGCGAGGCAAAATTGTTACCGCGGAAAACAGGGGTCGCTACCTTATTGGTCAAACCTGTCGAAACGTCCTGAATGAAATATTGTTTAATAACACTAGACGATTTAAGTAACATAACTAGCACACAATTGCTTGTGACATCAGAAATTTCACGAATACATACTTTATGGTCTTTCAATGTTAAATGTTCATAAAATTAGTTAAAACAAGACACGTGATGAAAAAGGCGTGAATTCAAAATGGTGACACAACTTTTCTCACAATTACTTTGGTTGTTGCTGTTATAGTATCAACGCTCTAGTAACTGTGTAGTGTTTATCGTGAAGTAAGCTTACCCTAAAAAATACACACTGAGAGAAAGAATAGTTTTATTATACTAAATATATATTGCTTGGGTGATGTTTTCTTCAGCCAAACAATATTTTTTTGGTAAGACCAAGCTTGGATTCCTACAAACAAATTTAATTATTTCCCTCGACCAAATTATTCATTTAAACGCACTTTGTTTGCGCCGAACGTATATTTGTTTACTATAGACCGTCGAATAAATATTTTGTGTAAACAAACAACTCGTTACAACTTGTCAGCAAAATAATATTGTTAGTTATAAGTGATGTGCTTTGAACCAACAATATTTTTCGGTGGACTAAATGATTTTGTTGGCGAAACTAAATTTATTTGGTTGACTTGCGGAAGATGGCAGGCTGGCGTGCGTGAGCGATAAGATGGCGAACACTGTATACCTCAACTTTCAAAATATAAGCTTGTGCGACAAGTAGGACGTCTAAACTGTTACCAGCATAATTCCAGTATTTTAATTTTAGCAATAACAATTTCAAAGTGGTTAATTCGTTGATAACAGAAGACAATACTATAAACTTGAAAAACACCGCAGCTGCACGTCTTGTTGTGCTGCGGTGCACGGCAATAATTTCGTAATATTATTTGACGTCGTTTACCTTTTCGCAGACGGGAAACAAACATGTTTGAAAATAATGCAGTGCAATCGTAATTTATTGTATACAAATAACAACACTGCTGTTACAGAAGCACTCGTAGCTCAGTTGGTTAGGTAATGAATAGAAAGAGGTAAGTGAAGGGATAATGGATTAAATCCCGGCGCGACCATCCTTTTTTTAGGTCATATGTTCAACGAAATATATTTACGACCAGCTAAATATTTGGTACTGCTAACGAAATTCTGCTATTTGCCTCAAACAAATCGAGGGAACAAAATAATTTGATACGAGCAAACAAATATTTCTTTGCCCCTATACAAACAAATTATTTGGTTGATTCAAACAATTTTTTTTGCACAAACAAAATTTTTTTCTCAGTGCATAATAGTTTCTCCTTTTAATATTTTCGCATTCCTACGCCACGTTCACGTATAAAAATTGCCACGTTGGAGTTAATTAAGTGTATGAATTTCACCAATACCGAAAATAAACGTTTTTTTTTACCAAATATATAACTATTTTTCAGTTACTTTGTTTTTGACAAGCCATTAGAAAGTCTTCGCCGTATCATCAACAGCTTGCAAAAATATTGTTCGTACAACTGACATGCCCATATTTTTGCAGAACAGCTTACTGTTTCAGTAAACATCACAGGAAAATTGAGATATTTTGACATTTTCACAACAATATGTTTTTAGATAAGAATTCGTACTTAATTTAGACATCGACTGAGTCAAATAGGCATTGAAATTACTCAATTGAAGGTCATAAATCATTAATGTCTAGTATAACAAGTGTTATTTATAAGCAAACTTAATATGCTATGAAAAAGATGTTTGATTGTTATTAACGTACATAAGTATACCAACTTTAAATCCTATATTAGTTATGAGTACAGTTAATTATTTTTGGTCGTAGGTACGAATTGTTTAGGTTTCACAGGAAATATTTCCAGTTAATGAAGAAGAGTAATTTTTGCATTTAGGTCCGTCATGAGCTACAGATTTAAAATCATGTTACTAAAATATTTTCAACAATGATAGACAAAGTTAACATGCAAATAATACGATTACCGTTAAATTCAGAATGTTTGTACCAGTCGTAAACATAAGCTTTATCAGAGAAAACTTAACTAATAATAATATTAAATAATTCTAAATAAGCTACTTTCCGTTATGAAAATTGTAAAATGCAATACTTAAACAGTAAAATGAAATGAAAGCGTTCTTGATAGTGTCAATGTAATATAAATTTTGAGAATAAAAATGAAAGTCTAAAATATCAGTAACACATAGACATCAACATTTAACTGTCAGTATTTTTAACGTACGGATACGGATATTTGACTTCACCAAAACTCTTTAATGGTCAACTAACAGATTTTCATTACCTTTAACTCATATGTACGTCAGTGACTATATATAGCCAATCTATGAATTACATACGTTTTATATAATTATTATATAATTAGAGTAGGCATTTGAAAAACGTCTACCCACAAAATGACGGGGCCAATATGTGAATGTTTCGGAAACTTTTGACAGTTGACAATCGAAGCATTGATTTAATTATTTATACCTACAGTACTCAACTTCAAGATGCTTCTGGTTATCAGTAACAAGCGAGAGTCTCTAAACAAGGTTTATTGAATTAATATCTCCTACAATATTTCTATAGGAATTTGAGGATAAAGTGAGCCTTCAGAAAAGCCCTGCTAAATTTCTATTTTCGTCTAATTCGTATTTTTCCGCACGTAACGGCTAACGGCGGGCAATATCTAACCTCTCTGGACACGTTACTTGATGTTTGCGCGCGTAAGATATATTGTGTGGTCGGTAGGAACCTATAGAGTTTTATTTAAAAAGTTAATTAATTGTAAAGATTTGAAACATGTAGATTTCAATGGATTTTATTTCAGTAGAGTTGCATTTAATAAGGAAAGAATACGGAACTACATGCGATTAATTCGTCGTCAGCCGTAACAGTAGTAAGGCAACAAGTGATAATTTTAAATTAAATGCATTAAACGCAAATTTTATTTTTCATAGTTTAAATTTTTTGTGCTCACTTTATCCCAAATGATCTATAGGTAATATGTTTTTACACCAGGATATTGATTGGTGAAAATATGGCACAGTGTATGTTAAATAAAATTAATTACTATTGTTTCTCTTTGATTTTAATATCCAAATTAACTAGCATAGTGTATTTCATTTAGGTTAAATTGAAATTGTTGCCGTATTTTTTTTTCCTCAAACATATACGCTTAGTAAACGAAAAAATAATTTCATGACAGCTGAAAAAATTGTAAATATATGTACGATCTCTATAGGTTCTCAATACAGTATAATATCATTAAGATTGTTTCTGATTTGGCGTACAAAATTAACAAGTTATTGGCTATAACTGTGCGAATTGAGTATATAATAAATTATTTGAACATTGGCCTTATAAGTACACTAGTTAATAAACTTTTTGAGCGAACCACCAAACAACCTGATTCTCTGTTTTGCGTTTATTTTTCACGGGCGTATTTTAGTGTGCCTTAATATTTGCGTGCCGCAACCCGCACATCAAGTCTGTAATACGAGCACTCGTAGTACGCAGGGTGTACTTAACAAAAGTAAAATCACTAAAGGCTCGGCCACTGTGCGTAATTACTACGACAATGTAATTGTATGTTAACCTTATCGTAAACAACATTTTTAAATTCACAAGCAACTGCGGAAAACCCATTAAAAAAAAACTTAATTTTATATGCTCGACTACTAAACACTTACATCAGATTTAAAATTTATGTTCCAGAATGCACATACATTAACATATATTTTCACTATATGAGTTAATATTTAACATTTAAAACACTAGTACAACACAAAATATTTATGTTATACTACGCGCATAGCGGTGTGTACGTATATGTGTATATGCAAATAAAACGATTCGAGTGAAAATTCACAAAATTAAATATTTTTCCTACGTTTGTGTTCTTTTTTCGCAACAGTGTTTTAATACAAGGCAAAAAAACTAAATATTTGAACGTATCTAAGCAAAACATATATTTTTTTTTTACTTTCTTACTTCACGTCTTCTCTTAAGGCCAAGTATAAACCAATCGACAAATATAATAATAGGGTGTAATTCATAACAAATATAACGGTCTTGCTTCCTATTTAAGCATTCTGTAGCTATTTTTACTATTTTACTCTCAGGAGACAATGAGCAAGAAAAATAGTAATTGCGACCTACATCGGCGTCGCCGGAGGCCTCTGCACCGGGGGTGATGAGATGAGAGCTACTTTCCACATTGATAAGGTCGACGCTGCGAACCGCGCGAGTCACCCCCCTCGAGGGTTTTAATTGCTCCCCGCCACATTAATAACTGAGCGCACGCTCGTTCCGGGGCCGCGAGGTAGCACGCCTCTCGCCGCCAGGGGCGACCGCGAAGTTGGCTGGCTCGCTTGTGACTTGCTGCACCACGCTTAAGGTTGTGGTCTCTTAAAATATTTCATTAAGTTAAACTTGTTGATACTGTTAATTTAATTTTTAATTTATTAAATATTAGGCCAAGCAAAACTATATAGAATGCCTGAACAGTTATTCAAATGAGTGATTGGCCATCCAGGGAACCAGTCAGGAGGCCCCTCCACTCCTATTAGCCCAATGGACAGCCAATCAAAGGCAAGGTGCTACTAGCCTCTATATAAGAGCCTCCTCCAGCTCCTAGCTTTCAGTCTTGCTCGAGACACCCTGAAGATGCCTGCTTCAAGGTACGGTGAAACGTCGGTACGAGCTACCAACAAGACGCGACTTCAGCCCGGAAGCCAAGACAACCAGTTATCCAAATGACAAATTTGTTTATTTTCGTCATATACACGATCCGTTAAATCGTAATTAATTATGAACTAATTATTTACTGATTTTAGTATCGCATGAAAAATAATGGATGACAGTAAGCGCAATTAAACTTACAATCATATACTAAGTGCTGATGTATGTTGTGGTTAGCTATGATTGTCAAAATTTAATCATGGAAATTGGGTACAAATAGACTAACATAAAGTAATACATGGGGGAAACTCCCGTCTTAAGGGCACCACCTATCTTGAATAGGTTTGCCTATTCTAGACTCAGAAGACGGAGATATAGGGGCGACCGTGGGCAAGTAACAAATGCCACATTGCCACGACCCAACCGCTGAACTAACGTGTCAAACCCCCGCTGATCCATGTTTACTATGGACCTTTAAGCGGCAGCCATGTCATTTCATTAGAGGAAAATCTGTAGCAAAGTTCAGTGTCCGATTCTATAGACTGTTTACGATAAAGCAAGAGCTGCTTAAATTTTTTTCTTTCCCTCATTTTTCAATAATCTTTAATATTTTTGACATTGAAACTTCCCTGTAACAAAAACCCAGTAAAAATTAACATTCACCTTTACTCAAAACTTAACACATTAGGCGGAAATAAAATATGGTTTTTGGATGATAAATGTGTTGGGGAGTGCTCAGTTTAAAGTTAACGTACTATATCTGAGCTTCGCACACACCTAAAAATAGAACGTTTTTATTTTCGGAGTGTGAAAAGGCTGTTTTTAGCTATGCTGGAAGTATGCTAAACCGGAATTTTAATAATCATTTGGTGTGAACAATGACATGTAGTCCTTGTGTGAAGTGTGTTTATTTTTTGCTAATTGACACAATGAGCACATGTGGAATAATTTCTAGATAAAACGAATTTCCCGCCACATTACAGTGAAGATGATCTGTGGGGTTGGCAGCTTATTTAAGACTATGCTTACCGAACAAAGTCGGAATTACTGGTTTTTGGTATTATCAGAGTCTAGTAGAATACATATCTTTGCTATAAACGCTTAAATTCGTTTTGCCTTATCAACGTCGATGTCACAATTTGTCATGTCAGCTAATAGTTCTTAACTACGTATATATTCTCACCTTTATCACAGTCATCATGTAATCCTTATGTAAAAATTGGCGTATAATGCCGAAAACATTTGCATGGATTTAAAGATCCGTTATAATTTTGCTGCATTAATATCAATTAAAATAATGTTACGATTTATAAGCAAGAAACTTTTCACGAGTTGAGACATAACCTAGGGTTTTTAACTAGTAAATCTCGCAGTCATAATTGGGGAATCAGTTCTAGTGTAAGAGCCTTCACATTTCTAAGGCGACCATTGGCCCAAGCCGCTTAAACTACTTAAACGTCCCAGCATGCTTGAGAAATGTCTGCTTTAGAATAGCATTCAAAGAATGTTACACGTGTGTATACCCATTTCACATTGGCGCAGAATCTTTTAAGAGTCATAGGCGTGTAAAGTACACCTTTACTTTTCAGCACTACGTCAGAACATGGTAGTGTTAATGCTGAATATCTCATAGGGCGCTTACGTAAATTCGTGTGGTTAGGGTAGGTCAGAAAAACTTTCAAGTTTTTAGTGTTTGTAATATGACTTCAAGTAATTTTACCCGTGTTTGGAATTTCAACGAAGAGCAATTCGGTAAACTTATAAAACTGACACTGTGTTTGAATAGGTATAAACGTAATATATGTAAAGAATGCATTGTAAACCGTGATTATCATTGCAGGAATGATCAAATTCTGCTTATCGAGAAAACAATATCACGGAACCGCGGTAACCTACACAATTCCAGCGAGAGAATTTTCATAAGCCCTATAGAGGCGAGTTGTTGGGAAGAAGACTGCGTGTCTGTTTGTTTAGAGACTTGCGTCTCATGGTCAGGAGGAGGCGTGATGTGTTTTAATGTTGTCTTCACTGTAGTACCAGGGGGTGGTCTTGCCATATACTGCCCAGGCAAACACTTGGAGTCAGTGTATTTGTGCCCTTCTTGTATGTACGACTATACACGTGGTCACTGTAGCTCATAAAAATTGTTTCCTCCATAAGATCCTATCTCTTTAACTCCAATATTGGAAGATCAATACAGTAAAAAATATCTTTCAATTACCACATGTGCCATGTTTACCTTAGCCTACGCAGCTTGGAGGAAAAAAAAAAAACTAAAATTAAATGTGAACTTAACAACAAGACGGCGTTTCGAAACATTTTTCTGTGAGCAAAGACATCGCCTACTGTTTGTGTATTGTTGAACTAGTTTATGTTATTTATTAAACATTTTGTTGTGTGCAAATTTTTTCGCTTTATTTCTACTAGCAAGCAGTTGCACATCGTCAGTGACGTACTTATGAGTAAATAAAGAGTACCCGTATTTTTGGACAGTTCGTTACGTTTATTTATATAATCAATTGTTTAACCACATAATTTACACAATGAAAATATTAAACATTACCATTTTACTCATGAAATGTAATGGTAGCAGGTCTGGTTTACATACCCGTTCTCTCTTCACACCCGAATGCAACGCACATAACTGTTTTCATTAAAATCTTTTCGTTATACAGTATCTATAACATGCGCGGAGCTTACGAAAACCCTACTCGAGCTACTCGAAGCTATGTATTGGTCAACAATAACGCATTGTTCGCGCAAAATTAGCATATATACGTCGACTTCAAGGAAGTCCCAACATGCTATCTCCTGTATATTCCTATCTCCGTGGTATGTACTATGATTATACCAAAGTGATATCTATGACGATTACTTACCTTTTGAAGCTGAGAGTAGGTGTGTTCGAAATGGTCTATTTGAGGATTAAGGGTTTAGGAATTTAGGGAGCATGGTTTCGATTGTCAAATATCAGCGCTGCATGTGGCAGAATTGGAAACTAGAGGTTTGATGTAATTTCTATGTTGTTTTGTTACCTCCCTCGTATCCAGGTTTACAAAAAGTCACTTCTTAGCCCGGGCAGAGTAAAATTTTAACTCGTTAAGTTTATAAACTGGTCCTTCCAATGGACGAATATTTGGTTCAAAAATTGAATCTAGCTAATTGCTCGCATTTATTTGTCACAATCTAACTCATTATGTCTTAAGGACGTTTGACCCGTAAAAATCCAAAATTTTATATTTGTGCCAAACACTGTTCAACTTTTACACATAAGATAACATGTCATTTACCCAAATAAAAAAATAGGTCCCATAGTTTTAGCATAATCACCTATCAAAGTCGCAAAATGGCAGTTGCGACGTAGCCAAAATAATAAAAAATAATTAACTTGCAGAAACAAGATAATTCACACTAATTCTTAATGATGTGAGCTAATTCAAGACACTTTTGTGAACACAAAACGATAAATTTTTGTACTTAAAAAAAAAGATGAAAATGAGCAACTTTTTGCATAGCTTTGACTATTGGCTGCTACTGAAATTTTCAAAACTAACTTTCGTCAACCATGTCATGAAATACTTTGATACACTGACTATCAGCTACTGTAATTTTGAATTTATCAGTTAATTACTTTTATTGATTTTGACTACACCGCAATGCCCATTTTGTGACTTTGATGGGTGATTATACAAAAACTATGAGGCCTATATTTTTTATTTGGAGAAATGACGTGTTATCTGATGTGCAAAAGTTGAACAGTGTTTGGCACAAATATAAAAAATTGAAATTTTAAGTGTCCAACGCCCTTAGCAGGTTAGTTTTTGTAAACAGCCGATGTAAATAAATATACCTTTACCGCACAAAGATATTACAAAAGAACGACTATATCAGTTACTCTATTCTTTCAACAAAAATTTAATTAAAAAAAAATATACTAGCAATTTTTTATTAAATTACAAAGTACGAAAATTATTGTTAAATCATGTACTATAATTGTTTATACACAAAAATACATTGGCGATATTTTGTTATTTCGTTGTATAGATAGTTATTATTAGTTTAGGTTGAAATACGGGACCATAATGCTTGAATCAACAACAACAGACAACTTTACGGACATATTTGGGGATTTAGTGTGCTACTCTACCTCAGTAAATTTCAACCCTAAATCCCCAAAATTTTTAGGCCATAAAATTAGTAACGTGGTTGATTTAGGTACCTAAATGATAGACTTCTAGCGGATTCGAACAAGGTTAATTTTGTGTGTCAGATGTGAGTTGTTAGTCAAGCTGACGACAATAAAGCCGGTGTGAGTTTTAGCTAACTTGTACGCAACCAGCATTATTAAGGAGAAGCAACTCAATGCTATGGAATGTGACCTGAATACTTCCCTCTACCTATTTGTGTGTGTGTGTGTTCACTAGCGCAGCAATCTAACTACGGGAAACCACCAAAGAAAAAGCACTGTGAATGCGCCATTATTTTTCCTAATTTACTTCTCGCGAAATAGTTGCTTATTTTGCCGTTTTTGTTTTGCCCGGCGGGAAACGAAAGAATCTTTGTTTGGTTGGTACAGAGACTCAACCGTTTGCTGCACATTTTACTCCCCACACATATGGGAGCGGCATTATTACCTCACAAACCGCTATTTACTATTCACTCCGCATAGAAAACAACAATAACCGCCATTGCTCAAATATGTCGTTGATATTTGCGTGTATGTTAACAAATCTGGTACTGCGACGGTGCTGCAATTTAAATACGGATATTACACGACGTTGAAACGCAGGGTCTAGTTTCTCTTTATTAGTTTTACCACCATGCTTGCGTTATATCGGATAGTCAGTCGGTATTTTTAAGAATTCGGATTAATTTTACTTACACACCACAAGCAATTTAAATTTGTCTGAAAAATGAAAAAGCACGTAGATGGGAAAAACATATATTATTAAGGTTTATGATGCTCTTCAACGTTATTATGTTGGACAAGTAATTAATTGTAAAGAGCCTGCTGTAAATGTTGAAATTAACAGTCAAAATAATTTTAATCAAAGGACTAGTAATAGAGTAAAAAGTAAAACCAGGTATGAAGATGATTATGTGTAGTATCAATTAAATTAAATGTTTAGTTCAGTAATTTTAAATATATTATTTAAAAAAGGGATTATGTAGTGTGTTCTTAGATCATGATTTACTAACATGTATTTTTAGTCGCTGGAAGTTGAGAGAGTTGTGTGTCAGTTGCGAGTTGGTGCTCGAGGTGATGAAAATAAAGACGCTGGTGTTTTAAACGTCTTTTATGAAACTATGCTTAACACTTCTGCACTTCTAAGCTTCGAACGCGTAAAATACACACACCCAAGCAGTCGCCGTAACATAACTCATTCGAACAAAAAATGACCCAAAATGTAGTATCTGAAAGAAAATTTCCACCAACAACATTTAGTATTCCTCTCATGGTATCCATGATTTTTACGGTGGCAAACGCGAGGGACGGTGATGTTATGATACATGTAAATATTTTACAGAAACTCCACGTAAAATACTTTGCGTTTTGAAAGTTATCTCCAAATCTGATGTATTGAACCTTATTAAGGGTGTTCAGGTGCGACAAAATCATAATTGTTTGTCTTTATGGAATAGTGTTGCCTTTTTAGACGATACTTGAGTGTATAGTTTCCACTTATGAAGCAATTTAACTTGTATAGTTTCCTCATAACGGTGCGACAAAGTAAAAATTTGCTGGTTCTGCTACCAAGCAAATTGTAAAAACCAAGTGACCTATTGGAAAATAATAATTTACTGGGATATGACATTAAAATAGCCATACAATAAAGTATTTAAAAGACCATAACGTAATTTTTTTTTATTTTTTTAAAAATCGCAGAAGTACAGGAAAAAAATTGGAAATTCAGAAATTTTTTAAAATACAGAAATAGTTGACAAAATTGTTTAAAAAAGTTTTATTACATAGCCTGTGGCGTGTTATTTCACTGTGAATTTTTTCAATTACGTAAACTATTTGGTTTTCACTATTTCAATGGCAGCAGAACACGCAAATTTTTACTTTGACGCACCACTACGAGAAAACTATGAGAGCTAAATTTGTTTCGTTAGAAGAAACTGTACTCGCAAGTATCGTACGCGGCATCACCTCTACCGCAAGACAGTGAAACAGCGTGCAGTGGTATCGTAGATCACTCGCCTGACTGGCATTTTCAGCGGTGACCCCATCCTTTTATTGGTGGAAAGTTTTGAGCAATGTGTAACACACCTTTCTGTCGTAGTTTCACACAAGTTCCGTTATTAGTTGTTTAGATATAATTTATTCAAAAACCGTTTTTCGCTTTTTGAGCGGCTCCGAAATGACGTTTCTAATAAACGCAATGTTTTGAATCTGTCATACCCGATGCCATTTGAAGTGTTGGTTATTTTCGTAAATACATGAATCTGAAACATAATTACAATTTCCTTAGAGAAAAAAGTTCTTCTAGCACGCTGCAACGCTGTTTACAAGGCAGACCAACGCTGAAAACATCAACTGATTTCTACGCTTTGTTGGAAGCCAACACGGTTAAAATACTCAATGACAATTCTAGATAATGAGATTTGTCAACTTTTGAGCAAATATTTATCCAAAATTACTAATTCGTTACATGTGATCTCTTGAGCCGCTGTTAAATGCACGAGCTTCCGGCGTCAGAGATTGTGTCTCAGAAGTTCGTCACACTAGAAACCATTTTGTTTTTAACGTTGGCTAAAACTATTGTCTAGGATTGTCATTGTTTAATTTTCGCAAATTAGCTTTAAGAAACTTGCAGTTATACGTTAATGCTTTTAGCGTTGAGTTATGTACCACGCCCTCTTAAGCTCCGAGGTGGTCAAAAACCTGGTAGGTTCATTCTGTGATCACTATTTGACTTGTAAGGGCGTGGATTTGATTTCGAATAATCCCAATTTCCCAGGACGCTCCGCGCAGTATTTCGCTGTTTCCTTCGTGAAGAGACTGTATTACAGAGCAACTTCTGGTTAACTCCAAGTGCACATCAGCGCGGCCGAACTGTCTCGGGCGTGCGATACAGAATCACTTTAGTGGTTGCTCCAAGGCAACGTGTTGTAAGTGGAGCGTTGCCAGGGAACGTGATGGGACCTCGAGATTTGGAACTGCAGAGGTGTGATAGCGAGGGATAAAGCGGCGTGAGATATCGAGTCCCACAGTCGACAAGTCACGTACTAGTGTAACTACTCTACGACCTCAAGCAATACTCAAAATACGACTGAAACACCTCCTAGGTAAAGGAGTCTTATTCAAACCAAACCAAGCAAGGTATACGAGTACTCATGGATACTTGTCGCAGACTGTTCATGGGAATGTGAGGCTATTCACAGAGTTTCCAGTCTAGAAATTAAAAGTAAACACATAATTTATTTTAGCTATGATGGGGAATTTTAAGCACGGTGAAATACCTACACTGTGCGCATTTCTTAAAATGTAATGTATAGGGAATCGTATGAAAGCGCCGCATGGTAGGGTGATATTTTCTGAAACAAACTGTTCAAAAATTCTGTATAGCGGAAAGAAACTAGATAAGCTATTTTTTATTATCATACGTCCATTATTATAAAATAGTTTGCAATTTTTATTTTAAGGTTTGTTAACAAACATTCAGAGGAATGTTGACAGTATAACTTAGTTCTTTAAATAGTTTCTCTGTACATTATACTAAATGTCTAAATATTGAAAATCATTGACTAGAATTATGTACACACTGTGTAATGTTTAGAATATATAATATCATATATATTTAGACTTAGCATATTATAATGAACGACATTATTGTCAGATGTGACGTTGTAGGTAGCTGCAAGGCAATATAAAGACTGTGTATGTTCGTCCGCCATTTTTGGTCAGTCCGCAGCTAGTGAATAAGTGGAAACGTTCAAACCTAACTTGTCATTAATCGATAACCACTTAGTCAAGTGACTTCAAATTGTTCGTAACGTAAGTACGGACTGTCCTGCCAGGGGGATATCCATAACGTTTCCTTACTTAAATCATTTAATTGTTAAAAATAATTACTTAAGCAATGACCTGTGCACTGTCTGTAGGTCACGGCCGTAGAAGAACAGGTCTGGACACTCGCCTGGATATTTGACCCCCTTGTTGTTTGGCTGTAGTTCACCAAGTTACCGACAATATTGTGTTTTATTGGCGCTGATGTTAGGGCGGTCAGACTAAACTCCGCCCACTTCCTTTCCGCTAAGATAAACAATTTATCAAAACGTATTTTTTATCATTTTATGAAATACATTCTACGCTCACATATTTAAGAAAAGGCTCCAGCAACCGTTATTTACTTACATTTAACAATGGAAAAAAAGTGGACGGAGTTTAAGTCCGACCGCCCCGAAAACTGCGCCAAAAAGTACGACATTCTCGGTAACTTGACGAACTGCAGCCAAACAACAAGGGGTCAAGCAAAATACATTGGTAGATAGGCGAGTGTCCAGACCTGTTCTTCTACGACCGTGCTGTAGGTTAGTGTAGGGCAAAATGTAGTAAGCGGTATTTTTTTTTGTCGTTGGGATACATAGAGGTATTAGCGTACGAAGTAAAGATAAAACTCTAAATTTTTTATTCGTAATGCCCACTCGAAGAGCTCTGTTACACATAGTTACTTCGGCGGCAGGTAGAAGACGAAGAATATTTCAGCGCGCACGGTCTAGATCAGTGACCCGACTGTAGTTCACCCTTGCTTCATCCACACAAAATTGATAACTGTACAATTAAATCTACATTTGTAATATTTGTGTAAACAAAAAATTACAAACTAACAACATAATATTTACAATTTGTGATATTTTCCTGACAGTTTGATTACTCAACAAATACTCATGAACTGAACTGCATGTTTTCTTTGCTCTGCAACTTAATAAAAGTGATTGAAATTAAGAACAAAAGTGCTTTTATTTTCACACCTATTTCAATGTATGATTTTATCATTTAAATAAAACACAAAACATGATTCTTTCTGTACGGAAAGTACGCTAAAATTGCGGTCGAAACCAGACGATTTTTTTTTTTACTTGATCATTTATGTACTTGTTACACTTTTAATTGAAATGCACTACGTGAAATTAACTGTCCAGAAAATTAGTTTTGTTTACATCGACATTGCAAACAGTAGCAGTGATTGTTACATTATGTCAAGTAATTAAAATATATTACGGAAGAAGAGTCAGTGTTCTATACAGTTGCAAACATAAATTAAGACTACTGTTGGACATAATATGGTACATTTTCGTTTACAACAGTACAGAGTATAGAGATGGTGAAATTTCGCGTATTCAATGACCCGCAGGCTAGAATACATTTGTACTATGCATACTCGAGCACCGTCTATCCGCTCATTGTCTGCTGTTCCACTGAGTAGCAGCTGATGGACAAATGGTCGTGACTTGAGTATGCATAGGATATTTGATTCTAACATGCAGGTCATTGAATTCGCGAAATTTCACCATCTCTAGTCATGATGTTTATAACTGTATAACAGGAAACTACCTATGTTACTCAATAAATATAAGTTTTTTTTTTATTTTCTGTGAATTTGTTTTCAACATATGTAATACTAATGATATTATACATTTTGATGTACAGTATGATATTCAAAGAGCTATATCTTTTCAATTCACTAAAGTTTCGGTCAAAATTATAGGCTCCTTACCCATACATATTGCCTGGTATTTATAACAATTTCTTGAGAATTACACAAGGCCACACAGTTTAAAATAGTTGTCTACATGCTTTCTTTTATCTACAATAGTTTACACTGCAAAATACTATTTTTTTATTTTAACCAAGGAAAACATCTGTATGTTTTAACTTTTCTACTGAAACCCAGAATTGTAAGAACTGCTAATAATTACCATAAGGGAAACGTACTTACTTTTAAAATTAGTACGAAAGCAATGATTCTCCAAATCTTCTTACACATAACATGAAGAGCTAGATTAACGATTAACTTTTTGCTTCCTTTTAAGAAGGCATGTTTTGTATTTTATCTACTGTCTAATACACTAATTTCTTAGTTCATAGGCGATGATTTACGAAATCATTTTACATCATATTGAGAACAAGTGACTACTTACACCTATTCTTAGTAATATATAGGGTGTAATTATGAATATGTTATAAAAGGAGAATGTACAAATGACAGTGGTTGAACGCATGTGACAGTGTCTGTAGAGGGATACCAATACGTTCACGTGGTGAAAATGATATCAGGAAGGTGACGTCTGTCTTCGATGTCTGTGTTCGATTCTAGTCACAAAGCTGCCCCACACTCGTTCCAGAGTCCCCACACTGATGAGTAGGGCCCGGTAGTTTTCGCGAAGAGATTTTTTCCCCACTTTGTTTCAGTGTCTCGCGTGTACACCTGCAGCTCACCTTCATGATTATTGACAAGAGTGTTTTTGTGCAGAGTTATTATTCATTTGACTGTGCCAATCAATACGTGAATAACTGTGACACAACATGTCTGTGATTTGCGGGTTTAACATCCAGACGTTGTATGTTAAGGCATCCAATCACTGATAACAAAGTAGAGATGTAGGTGCGTACGTAAGGCACTGAAACGAAAATGCTGCAAATATCTTTTCGCGAAAACTACCAGGCCTTACTTATGATCTCCACTTCCCTTCATCGTACGCAAACATGCAGTGTTCGACCAACCGCTGCTCTATTCCTGCTGAAATGACAATATGTTACACAGTGACTGCCCACTTTCCCCCTTCCTTGTTTCTGCTTCGTTGTGTACAGTCCGTTTCGTAATGACAGTTCTCCTCGTGGTATTCCTGTGTGTATATATATATTTAGTATGTATAAGGCCTATATTTCCACTCGAACTATATAAAAAACTGGATCGTTATCTCTGCCAAAGTATTATGTTTCAGAAACACAATCTTATAATAATTGTTCTTCTAAACCTATCTTTTTGATTTGTTTCAAGCATTTTAACCAATGATAATGTTACATACTGATAATACGTTTGAATGAAATGTCAGTGAATTTTATGTAAATATTGTACGATTTTGTTTTACTTGTTTTCTGCAACGGTCGTTTAAATTTTATTTACGCGTTTTCTTGTTACCTTCAAGAATATTAACAGGAATATTCTATGTTTTGTAATCAAACAAAAAATTAATTATTTCTTTATTTTGCAGATGAAGTGCCATGTAACATGCATATTTACTTTGCAATGTATCCAACGCTGCTACAGCGTATGACCTGAGAGTAATAAATAATGTTTATAAAATTTTTATTTTAGGTTACACCAACGTGGAACAGATACTTGCACTTAAGCTACAATTTTATTTTTTACAAAATTTTTCATCATTATACAGTTAGAATATTCTGTTATTTCTGTAAATTATGGTTTTTTTTTTCAAGCAACATAAGCCTTATGTTAATTTTTAAATAATTGACTTAAACCATCATTTCATAAACGGGGGAAGGGGGGATCATAAAAGGTGTGAGGGTACATTGCTTCTTCGAAACGAAAGGCAAACCTTAAATAAGTTACGTGTCACCATAGAATAATTTTACATGTAGTATATTTTAGTTTAATATAATATATAATTTAAAGTAATTTTATGGAAGCAAAACTATATTATACAAGACGATGACGACCTTCTTAGAGATGAAAACTAGAACAGCAATTATTTACGTGTGTCCTTCCATGAGAATTTGAGTTTTGTGCCGCTGTTTCACTGCCATTGTATGTACGAAAGCCATACGTAACTTGATTCGAAATACTCCACTTTCAGTAGTACATCTGCAATTTTGCAAACAAATAGCTTTTCGTGTACTTTTAGGTGGAAATTTAACCAACGGAAGTCCGCAATCTGGGTGATTTTTGTAAAGCTTGGTGCCGGAAATCAGACCATTGCAAGTTTTAAACATAGGCAAGCAAGGCATGGCCATCAAACCACTCACAATATTATACTATACGAGGTTGAGACAGAAAAATCTTTAACTTGACCGATACTATTGGAATGTGTGTCTTCATCTCGTCCGCACTCGCAACAATAAGCCATGGGTGACGAGATCGAGTCAGGAGAACCTGGAATATGTTCTGCAGTCCACGCATTAAGAACGCTCTGCGGCGGCGAAAACGTTGCGTTCTACCTGTCGAAAAAAATAACTGCGTATCGTGAAACACTTTGACTGGGGCAAAAATTAAAATTTAGAGTTTTATGTTTATTTCGTTCGTTGGTTTCCCCTACCTGTCTCCAGTAACTAAATGTTTGTCATTAACACATTTCGCCCTGCAGTTTCCTGTAGACATTGCACCAGTTGTTGTTTTAATTTTATTTAAGAAGTAAATTTCTTACGTAATGAAAATTAACGGCTACCAACATCGGCAGGACACACATTAATATTGTAAAACATTTTTAATTGTTTGAATGAATGGGTTTTGAGTGACGACGAGTTTAGTGTCAACGTTTCTTGGGCGCTCAACCTCAACAGGCTGCGGACAGACAAAAAATGGCGGACGAGTATACAATCAGAGATTGCTTATTTTATATTGGTTTTATCTTGTCCATTTTCGTACTTTGTCATTCAACATAGGTTTGAACAGCACAACATGAGCAACGGCGTATGTCCACAAACCAATCATTTCCAAGAGTATACCTAATCTTCATAGGGTCCTATGTGGCTACGGATGAGCAATCGTCGCGTCCTACACTGCGTGGGTTTTGTGTTTGCATTTGTTTTGTCTGAAAGCGACGTAAATACTCTTTTGTGTGAAGCTGTGAACTAATGTTTTAATTTTACAGGTGTTCTTAAAATTTGTACAGTATTTTTTGTTGTTATATGACGGTACGGTTTATTTGATTTTATCAGTTAATATTCACGTAAGCGAATTGTGTACAAGGAACCAAGGAAGAAAAATGAGAACTGTCATCATCGCCAGCAAGATGTAGGCGTAGCACGAAACCACAGAACAGATAAGTTCAACATAAGCAGAATGACAGGCTTTTAGCGAAACTCGTTTTCACTTTGGTGTGTCATGGTTTCGGAGTAGTTTAATTCGTATGGCTGTTTGGGTATACGGAAATGTAGCAGGGCTAGATTTTAAAAAAAAGTGCGTGGAAACTAGCAAAGTCCCATTTAATATTTCTAAATTAAACTCAGATTAAAACAAGTTAAAATCTATCTGGCAACACAATGATTTGTTTGTTTTCCTGTAGGCTTATAAAACCACCTTCTTGTCTCTGCGTGTTGGTGTGTGTGCGGGTGTGTAGGTGTATGTGTGTTCCCACGGATTGCCATTTTTGAATTTGTTGACCTAAATACTTCGAACTTGGTACACGTATACAACTTTATAGCCTGACTTGAATATTACGTCTTTCGTTTATGATTCTGTATTTATGATTAAACAAAATTCAATAAATTACGGCCATTTTATGACAATCTGATTGAACTAGTAGTATAGAAAACAACATTTCAATATTTCATTAACCTCACTACACGTGAATAGGCCTATATGTGTGTGTGTATATATATATATATATATATATATATATATATATATATATATATATATATATAGATAGATAGCCACACAAAATGAGGCCCAATTTTTTCTTTTCAGTCTTTCTGTGAGGAAATGTTTTCCTTTTTTTTTTATTTTTTTTTTTTACTTAGTACACATACTGTGCTGAGTAATCTTACTTAATCTTTGTGTATTACATTCATCCTATGATCATGTTTTCCAATTTGTGTTTTTTTTATTTTTGGAATAATATGTCATATCTGAGGAAATGTCGTTTTTTTTCCTTCAAAATTGGTACAAATATATTACATACCAAACTAACTTAATTATACTTATTTTGTTCATTCCCTTTCCTACTTGTCAAAATGGCGTCTGTATAAGTTTTTGACGTTTCTGCTGTCTCTACGGAAATATTTCTCGGAATTGTATTAAACTCTGTACATATACACTAAATACTAAACTGACTAGACTTCAATGTGTTTCGTTATTTGCATGTTTATATTTTCAAAACATCGGCCAATAAATACCTTTAAAATAGAAAATAATCTAAAAAATTATTGTTTATGTTCAAAATTAATTATGTTTCTTTGCAATATGAATCTTTAATTAAAAGAAGAATGTTAAGATTTTTGAAACGTGGCTCTAGATACTACAGAGGCCTGCAGCAGAGATCGACGAGAACGAAGATCTTCAATAACATACCTCGACGCTGCTAAGTTTTAGACTTGTAAAGAAAGTTCAAAGTTAGGTGCTGTACAACCTTTTTCGAGATCTTCCATTAAAATCTGATAGAGCTGTTAGAAAATGTTTCACCTAATCGTCGTCTGAAATCAAGAGATCTCAACTCTAGGCTTTCAAAACATAATTTTTTAACGAACTGTTCATTATAATTAGGAGTGTAATTAATTTTGAAATAATCACTGCACAGACTATCTGAATTATAAATTAGTATTTCATTCTTTCTCTTCTGGCTGACTTAAAAGTAAATTTCACATATATTTTTATACTGGTATTCACTACAGCAGATAATTTCCACGTAATTCCTTATTACTTACTTAAACACCGAAAAATTTGATATAAGCGATCGCAGAGAAGTTCCTGCCTTTAATTATAAAAAAAACTGCATTTCAAATTTCACTTTTTCTTAATTTGTAGCATTTATTAGGGTTACATATAATTTGATAATTGTGAGCCACTAGTATATCACTGTTACATCTATATTCTATTTATATTCCTACGGTATACTATTTAAAAATATTAAATGTAGTTGACTTTACGAAGACAATGTTCGTGAGATATTTAATGTAGGTAGAATATCTATGCCTTCCTGTTATCATCAAATATAAATAATATTTTTCCTGTTGGATAATTGTCACATAAGCAGAAAATATGGGAAGTGTTAACAATATAGATTTAGCTATCTTTGAACGTATAACTGTAAGAATTAGCGAGAAAACGTAGTCTACTGAAAGTAAATTGATTGGCTTCAAAGCGTACTTGAAGAGTAGAAGCTTTATTTGAGTGATATTATGTATGAAGTAACGTGTTTAATCAATAAGTTCCCAGTTCTCCCCTGCATAATATATATATATATATATATATATATATATATATATATATATATATATATATATATATATATGTGTGTGTGTGTGTGTGTGTGTGTAAACGAAAACGCTGTGTTATATATAGTAGAAAATGAAAGACAAAAAAATAATAGGAAACGAAAACGCAGGGTTATGTAGGGTAGAAAATGGACATAAACAATATTTCCAGACCAAATGAAAGAACAACATTTGAAGTTTAGCGGAGTGGGAAACTACAGGGGCGAAACGACAGAAAGAGATAGAGAGTCAAAATCAACAACGTTGAGCTTTGATGAAAATGCGTTTGAAATAACGTTCGTAAGTTTTTATATCGTGTATCGTATTTCCGGTAACGAGTTTAACGAGGTTAACGGTTTATTTAAAAATTTTCGAAATCGATTTCGGAAAGAGAGTACGTACACTCGTCCTTTGGTAGGAGAGATTATTTGCATGCCACAAAATAGGTAGTTAATACAGAAGCGAAACGTCATGGAAGTGTATTTCATGTAAAATAACTCGGTTGGTTATTAAGTGCAGGGGGCATCAGAAACAAACCCTGTGCTGATTGGCAAATGCGTGCTACGAAAGATATCTTGATGTTCGAACCTAATTGCTGCGTTTCATTTGGAACCGATTATTAAGCGATTTTCACAATACAGCTGCGTGATAAGCCCGACACTTGCCGCCAGTGACGAGATTCTGCCATGTGTTTACAATAGAGCGATGAAATATTGCTGGCCGTTGGCGACACGATCTTATGCTGCCATCTGTTATCCGGAGTGATAACTAAGCAACTGCAAAAGTTTTTTAAGAATCGTGAAATGTAAATGAAGAAATGATAATTTGTTTATAATCGCATTAAATAAAAACTTAATTACTGAACGGAAATTGAAACAAAAAAATATATATTCAATTACTTTTCCGTGAAGTCATGCAATAGATTACATTAATTTACACAAATACCGGAATTTTTATATAATTTTACTAGCGTAACATTTATTTTTTAACTTTATTCTAACATGAAAAATAGTTGCGCAGTTTTAAAATGCAAACGTCTTTTCTTCTTCTTTGTCTCCATCGCCAGCAACGAGCGTTAAATCCAATGTCAGCCGCTCGTGCAATGTTCTCGACGCCCGTCGCTAGCGTCAAGGCTCTGATTGGCTGACGCACGTCGCTGAGCAACACGTCGCTCTATTGTGAAAACAACTTTAGAGGAATTACTACCTCCATATTATTCTATACTGCCTTAATGTAGTTATTTCTCGCTCTTGAGCAGTGTACACCCAAAATATGATATTTTCTTCTCTATTGCATTCTTAGATATTCTCTGTGTTTTATAGTATACGTCCAACGCATCTAGAATAACTTTCAAATGAGAAAATAACCATTAAATAACTCAAGTGCTTATGGTACTCTTAGGCTACGCACACTCGTTTATATTGTTTTTTTTTGGTTAAATATTTTTAAAAAGACTTACAGAAATCAGATATAAAATATACGTTCGGTAGTTTTGTTTTAAATGGTTTTCAATTTGATGGTTATTTTTACGAAAGAGTTTTTACCATCATTACAGCTAATTATGAAACTAAACGAAATTTTTTTTAGTTTACTAACTAGACAGTACCGTACAGTTTCTTGTCTTGAAAAATGTACTATCGTGAAAAAAGCAACTTAAAAGCTGCCGACCAGCTTGAATAAATTTGTTTTCGTATATGCCTAAAAACTGTCGCAAAACAGTAGAAACTAGAGAATTCAGATAAGAAGAATTCAACTTCGGTAACTATGTGTTAAGTTGACACATTCTTCAGTTATTTAACTACTTCAGAGAGGTTAAGCTCATTACGGATTGAGACATGCAAAATTCGCTTTATCATTTGGTAGCAGAATAAACTTTACTTCCTTATACATAACAGAGCATAATCTACGATTCAATTGGCCACAAACTTTTGTGTTGTCTTTACGCGTGTTACGTCTTTACAGAGACCGGCCTCTCTACCGTGTAAGCATTCTCCGCGGTAACTCACGACTATATCAGCAACGGGGAGACGTCGAAAGAGACTTTAGTTAGGGCCTACTTTGAGTCAGGTCAGCTGTCAGAAAATAACACGAATTTATTATGTCTCTAATTAAGGGTTTGGGATGTATATTCTATCATTGTTACCATAAAACTAATTACGAAAGTCAGTTTGAACTCTGATCGATCTTTATGCGACAGTAAAATTTTAGCAATTTTGAGTATTTTAAAGAGAGTTTGCTTATTTAATCAACGCAGGAAATAATAAATTTTAGTTAAAGAGCAAGTAAATTTTGATTATTGTATAGTAAAAGTTTAGAGGAAAAATTAACGTAAATTATTAAAATAAGCTTTATATGCTTTTAAATGATAAAATGTTTACAAATACACATGTATGAAGGCAGGTAGGACAAATTAACGTGCCGTGCTTAACGCTACGTACATTCGTCTGAGTTTTATTTGCCGTCTGTTTTATGTTCATAATCATTCGCGTGCCTTGTGATTTGTGATGTTACGTTGCCCTCGTCCGTTTTTAAGTTTTTTTTTAATCGTATATCTTATTTTGTTGTTATTGTTTTTATTTTGGTTCCCCTGTGATCTTTCTGGATCGAATCGAAAGGCTTTATTTTGTTCCTAAATTATATCGAGTACTATTTAGTGTGTGATTGTGCTGTGCATTGAAGGGTACACAGTGGTGAAGCGTAGATGTGCCCCAAGAGATAGCTATGAATATACCTACTGTTGTAAACTTGTATTTTACTAGTATGTTTTACAATTATTTTTTTTTATGTGGTTGGGTGGCTGTAGTCAGAGGTGGGCACTTTATACTGAAACTAGTAATATGGTTAAGTTAAGGGTGAGGGTTACAGTTAAATGAACTACGTTAGTATAATTATGATTGATTTACTCTACAAAGTTTAGTTACAAAAAACTACACGGTTGTACTAGATAAATATATATATATATATATATATATATATATATATATATATATATATATATATATATATATATATATGAGGGGAGCGGCTGTTTATGTCTAAATATTACGTTGTTGTACTCTATGATGGGTGACCCTTTGGACACCTTAGACCTCACCGTTAGCATGATGCCGGAGGCTGATGATGACTGTGTCGGCTTTCGACGGATGGCGCCACGTCGTGGGTCTCGACCCAGGACCATCCTGGCGAGGTGGTGACGGCTGGAAGGCTTGAAGGAGACAGACCCCGATTCCCCTGATACATTGCATTATATTGACACACTTCAGTGCAGGTGGGGAGAATCGCTGAGGCCCTTGTCTTGTGCAACTACTGACCTGATTGCACTGCCGCCGTCGCTAGCCCGTCCTCCAGGCGAGGCTCTTGGTAATCATGACACCACATTCTGCCAGTTACGTGGAATTTACGAGGAACGATTTGTCCTATCACACGACCTCAGTATCAGAAGAATACTTTATTAGTAGACTATTTTCCACCTGCTACACTCACGTGCCTGAATTGTACAGTCGGATCTAATACAGTATTCCCTGAAAAGCGATCACGCCCTGACACGACAAGGTAGAGGCACGAAATATTCCCATTTTCGTTTGGGCACAAGTTGTAACTCAAACAACTGTAAGTCAGTGTCACTTTTGAATTTGAATGCATCATGAAGCATATAAATGCAGGCTCCAATTACGTGGTACCACTGTGTCAGCGACCAACCGATGAGCAGAAGTCTGAGTACCAGCGTGTTTTCTTGATCTTTACTGTAAGGGCATAAATAATAGTAAATATAATATGGGGAGGATATCTGATGGCCATGGGTTTCGTACTCCGTATACATGCTTGGCTGATGTTGGGTGAAAACCAGGTGAGTAAAAGAAAATATTTTCAGGAGAGCAATTTTAAGTTTTCTAGGACCAACATCCCCTACGTTATTTTAACCAAAAGGCTTCCAACCAACACTATTGTAATACTCATTTGCCTCAAAATATGTATACACTGCGATTTATATCCGGTTACTTCTACAGAAAAAAATTAAAAATTTAAAGTCTTAGGAGATTTTGTACAACATTATGGAAATACCTGGTTTTCCCCAAACATCACTTTCTCTTAGTGGTATCTGATATTCGTGACTTAGTAATTTGCCGAACATGTTTCAATATAAATCACATAAATAGATACGGAATAAAATCATATTATTCAGATTTATCTTTTAAGCAATAATAAACATCTCTAAAAGACTAAAATTGCTGTCATTAGTTGTTTGCTGCAGCACTATGTGCACTCCTCACTCACCATCAGTGTCGATTTAAATCAAATCTGGATCGATGTCAGGTGCGTTATCACATCGCAAATTTCAGTAAAAGTCATGAAATGCTGGGTCTATGAGAGGAAGCGTGTCAAGAAGATCTCATAACTTTTCTAGGCTGACGGGTACAGACGATTCGTTTAGGATTGACAGAGTCTTAGGAAAGGCATTTTCTTTACCCCTTCTTTTCACATACAAGATTTCACATGGTTCGCTGGTCTCTTAATCATCTGTGAAATTAATATCGCCAACATATTCTTTACTGTACGAGAACCATTGTACAGGTTGCAAAAAAATCTTCTGTCCAATCGCGGTTTTCATTTTATTAACTATGGGCCTCCTTGTTTGACAAGCTTACCGAAATGTAAACAATTCTCCCCCGTCATCACTCCTACGATGTATGGCTGCTTGATTTTGATATCTCTCATCAACTGACCTCAATCTTTTGAATGATTTAATTTCTCTCTACAACTTAATAGTCGGCATCACACACCATGTGTATGTGTATGCCCCGGCACTAAAAATTTATGATCTGTTTTTCAAATGTTACTAGCTGTGTTGGACTGCGATAATTCAAAGAAAATGCAGGTAGTGTAGTATAGTTCCTTCTATTGCAAAAGCAGGGAGCAGGGATCTGGGATATTTTCAGTTTTTGTTTAGTAATTATTTGTGTATGGTCTTCCCACCGTCTTGGTTAATGTCCGTTGTCTTGATACCTACCTACCCTCATTGGCTCCACCCTCCAACTTGTTTTTTTTTTTAATTAGTTTTATAGTTGTCTTCTAGGTAGGGCTGCCAGTAGTTACTGATCTTCTCATAGGGGGCGTTGATTATTAATACTTTGATGCTGAGTCTTTCCACCAGGAGAGCTAGTAGCTATACCTATCGTCTTGGTTCCAGTGTCGTCTGCTAGATAGCATTGGTGTTGTATGTACTTCTGGTTTAGTCCGTCTCTGTTTCCAAGTCTCACCGTTAGGTGCGCTAGCCCATAAATTGGTTTTTTTTGGGTACGAGGGAACTAACCTTACCAATTCTCAGTTCGGTGTTCCCAGAACCTACATAATTGTTTCTGTATATCTCACATGTTGCTTCAACCAAAATAGTATATAATTAATTTATTTTTTCATTAAATCCCATCACCTGGCTCTTTCTACGCTCTCGGTCGACACCATGGTATTTCAACACCGTTTTTGCAAGGTTAAATTAGTTTCTACACTAATAAAATTTCTTGTTTTTAGGACCCATTCCTTCTGTAATGTATCATAGTATACTGGTAGGAATTCTTGCAGTATGTTGCATTCTCGTAGGGCATTGAATATGTTCCACTCGTGTAGGTCTTAGAAAATATATATATATATTTTCTCTAAGGTATTTATAAGTAGTGTAGGTTAGAACTATTTTACCTCTAGTAATACACGTCTTCTTCTAATTCTTGAATTACATTATTCTTGCTTTGTTTTGTCAGGGCTTGGTAGAAATTGTGTTACGGCTAGGCCATTTATTTAATACGTTTTTAGTACCTAAATCATAACTTAAACTGACTTTACCTGACCTCCTACCATGTTACATATCTAACCTTGCCTACGTTCTTTCTTTAACCTAATACTTTTTCCTTTGTTTGTATGACCAATAGTATTTTCCATAACCTGTTTTATAAATTTTGAGTATTTTTTGTCATGTTTTAGCTTTTACATATGTTAGACTTTCTTGGAATTTATATTTTTTTTCCTGTACCGGGTCTGTGAGTTAGTTCCTCATTTTTTGTTTAGTTTCTTAACATTTATGCTGTTATTTCAGTACACATAAGTTTCACCCTGAAATGCTTTATAATATTTTTTTATTGCTTATGTATAGAAGGAATGGTTAATTTGTTTTTTGTTCAACTTTTTTATATGTTATATTTCTGTTTTTTTAAATATGTTTCCCTTTCGTATAAATGTTTTATGTACGTTGTCCTTTTTTCTCCCTCTCCCTCTCTCATTCTTACTCTCTCTCCCTCTCTCTCTCTCTCATGCTGTCTCTCCCTCTATCACTCATGCTCTCTCCCTCTCTCTCTTACTCTCTTATTCCATCGTGCTCTCTTCCTCTAGAACATTGCATGTTGGTTTTTCTGTGTTAGACCTTTAAAGGCGGTTTTTCGCTTTATATATTTGGTTTGAGTAATTTTCTTCTGTGTTGAACTTTGGTGTACGATTGTTAGTATCGCACAGTAACTTTTCGTACTTTGGTTTAAGTATTTTTCTTGTCTGTAAGTAATTATGTATTTTTTTTTTAAATTTTTTGTCGGTGTCTTGAACTTTGAAATGCTGTTTTCCTTAATCTTCCATTGTAACTATTTTCTGCAATTAAAAATCTTATACGTGTCGGAACTACTTTTACTCTGGTGATGGTGCTCATTAGTATTTGTTTAGGCCCAGAAATATTTTATTTTTTGTTATGTGTACATACATTTTAATTAAATAAAACGTGTTTAGTTGTGTTTGGCCCGTGGTTCTTCAGTTATACTTTGCTATACTACTGTACACCGACCTTATGTTGGATTTGTAAAATATCAATACCGTTGTATCAGAATATCGAGTATTTTGTACCAGCCAACATACACTATCGTAGCATTTTGTCACCTAACCGTGCACTAACTCTACATTTTCCTGACACTTACAGTAATGAACTCATTAATTTTGCTTTGGGGAAGCATATTTTTGCAATAAAATATAGCAAAATATAAATATTTTTTTTTAAGCGTTTTATTGTGACAATTTATTATTTAGTGAACACTTCTTTTCAGTATCATTCTCGAGCAGTTGTGAGACATCGTGTCTAACTGGTAACTGTACTCAGCAATGCGGTGGTGTTCCTTGTTTCGCAGTGTAGTCATGGAGAGTCTCGTCATATTGTTAATTCTGGTAGTTGCTAGACGTCTACCACACCTCTTTTCATTGCAGTCCTCCAGCAGTATGGGTGTTGCGTTTCAGCTTATTGTGCAGGCTTTTTCGGTATAGCCAGGATGCAGGACACTGTCGGGAGGGAAAAAGTTTAGTCACATTAATAACATTCAGTGCGTTTTGCTCAAACGCCACACATTGTGAATTTTTTCAATCTTAAGTCCATGGCTAACAGTTTGTTTGAGCGTAAAATAGTGAATGATATAATTCTTCTTATCTGTCAATGTAGTCATAAGTTTCTTTTGTGATGATCTTGGAGGACAATCGTTCATCGGCATAAATGGTAGATCTATTTGATCCTTGTGTAGTTCAGGAGGATACATTACATCATATTCAATGATGTTTCCCACAGGAGAAGTGTCCGGCACACTCATGATGTCTAGGTCGGTACTGGACCACTTGAAATTTCTTATAGTTAGAAGAAGACTCATAGCCCAACCATACAAGTTATTAGCATCGAGGTACTGTAGATAAGTTTCTGGCTGCGTAGGATTGTATTTCTCACCATCATACTTGTTGTTAGAAACACAGTGTCGCTTCACGCACTGGGCCACACCCCCTCGAATACCTCTCTCGAGATACAAGTACATGTCATAATCTGTCAGAAGTTCGAGCTTCACTGGCATTGCTTTCAGCATAGCATCGAATGCATATCCGGGCAAACTTACATAATGCACGCAGTCCAGTCCGTATCTTTCTAGGCAGAGGCTGCGAAAGTTCTCAAATACGTCTGCAAGTAGAACATCTATTTTCAAGTAGATGTCGGAGTAGTTCTTCAGAGCTTTGCAAGTGAATTTCTCCCACACAACCTGTGCATGTTCATAGTCTGGATCACTAATGTGCGTATCTGTTAGTCGATTGTCGAACTTTTCCTTTTCCGATACTGTCAACGTAGTCATAGGGAAACACTCCCTTCCTTCTTACTAGTTCAAATTCATCAGTACTGAAGAATTTCACAGTCTTGCAGAATTTTGCTGCAGGCAGATTTCCTTCTAATGTCGCCAGGCTGCTAGCCACGAAACGAAAACTGTCGATAAATTGTATGGTGAACTTGTCACCGAATAATTTTCCAAATGTAATCATTTTTTATTCGTTGTGTGGGATGATGCTAATGTCATTGCTATCATATGCCAGTTCTCTGAAGATAAAGTTTTCATCATATGCTAGGTTGTGAAAAAATACACGAAGTTTCTTCGGGCGTCTTCTGAGCAAGGTACATTGGTTACAGGCCGCACCAATGTACTTTCCACTAAAGTGACAGTGATCGTGCACCTTCACATTGCTTTTACTGAAACTTCCACTACAGTGACAACATATGTTGGCATGGAGATATGCTGCATTATGTGAAGGCGTTAGTGGCACCATCTTTAATGAAGTGTCATAGATAATATTTCCCTTTATACCTATCTCAACGATTGTTTCTACAAAAATCTTAGGTGCATCCGGTCCTGTGTAGATTATAGGTTCATGAGGCAGTTGCGTCGTCAATTGTGATGGTATGACTGTCAAAATAAGCCAAAAGTAAGCAAAATTATTTTTTGCAAAAAAACACTCTGGCAAAATTGTGTATTGTATGACTGTACAAAGCCTCTAATATTTTCAAAGCAGTTGATTTTCAAAATATTTTAGTTATTTGTAATTGTTTGAAATAAATGAATGATCGTGGCCTTAAGTTCGCGTCACTTCCGCTACTGGCACTTGACTAATTTGACACCTCTTCGAGAGCTCTGAGCCAGTTATGAACAAGCAACTAATTGTATGACCAATCGTGTTTCATTACTTTGTCAGAGATTAGCCAGCAGTGGTGGCTCGTGGGTTGTTGCCAGGTACGGCTGCAGTTTCCAAGAGCTGTACAGGTTTGTACGCTGGTTGACTCTACAGCCACTGACACGCTGATGTGCAGGTGCCTCTTGCTACTGAGTTACCACAACAGATCTAGTAGCCGGAAAGTCTTCCATGGTCATTGATCTACGGCGCGTTCATCAAGAGTGTACAGTTCCGAATATTTGCAGCCTAGCCTGGCAACAACCCACGAGCCGCCACTGTTATCTAGTGAAATTCTGATGTCTACTTGAGTACACAGGTATTTTTGGAAGATAGTCTACAAGTCAGTGAACCCGCACATTTTTCCGGTATCTAGCATTGATACAACATTGTGCGAGGACGCACGTGGTGAATCCCCTTCTGTACGGGTCACTGCTCCGTGCCTGAGATCTCAGTACGCGACCCACGTGCGTGCAGCATCTGCCCTATGGCCCACCTGTGGGAGGTCCACGACCCAGGGCATCGCTCACCGGCCAATCTGCAAACGTCGCTTCCTAGCAACCGGAGTGATTTGTCTCCCTGGGAGTCATCCCAACAACCCACCCCTATCCCCTCTGGGGCAGGATTGGCGTCTCCCTGCTTGGATTGCCCGCCATTCATCACCTGCGCACGAGGGCGAATACCCCCTGCACGCCCACCTAAGAGTCACTAGATTCACCCTTGTAACCGAGAGGAAGAGTTATCAGGTAATAAGTTTCCCAGTCGGGGAAATGTGCAGCGGTACTTTTTTAGTCTGCTTCAACATTTTTCTTAGCGAACGGTAAATTTCCTTTAATTAAAGAGCGTTGGACCTGTAAAAATTAATTTTTGTACAGCTGTGCTAAACATTGTCCAACTTTTACACATGGGAGACATGTCATTACCTTAAATAAATAAAAAAAAATAATGGCCCACAGATATTGCATAACACTCATCAAAGTCACAAAATAGCCGTCGCGTTGAACAGAAAATTAAAATAAAAGTAATTAACTTGTAGAAAAAAAGATACTTCAAGACACTTTTGCGATTACAATGGGATAAGTTTTTAAATTTCTCACAGATTAATGATAATGAGTAAATTTTTGCACACATTTTAGTTGTTGATGTTTCTGAATTTTTCAAAACTAACTTTTGTCAAACATGTCTTAAATAAACATTGATACACTGACTTTCAGCTCCTTTAATTTTGATTTAATAAGTTAATGACTTTTATTTTTAAATTATTTCTGCACCACAGCGGCCAGTTTTTTACTTTGATGAGTGATTATGCAAAATCTATGCGGCCAATTTTTTATTTGGGGAATTGACATGTTACCTGAGATGTAAAAGCTGAACAGTGTTTGGCATAACTATATAAAAAAATTAATTTTTATGGGTCAAACACCCGTTAGGTAGCGCCCGGTTGCTTTACAGTAATTTTGAAAATATTTTTTTTGAAACAACACAATTTTCCTGTCGGAGAATCTCTTCACTCTTTTCTCACAAATGTGTCATAATTTGTTTCTAACGTACTACTTAACTAGATGTAACAGACATTGGAACAGCGGCCAATGAACATATAGCTGAGGACATAGTGATATGTGTTTCTAACTCTTGTTGAGTTAAACATATATTTGAAAGTAGCGTAGAATGTTTGTCAGTGCTTAACGGAAATGTCTTGCACGTTCGTGAGGTTGTCATGAAGTGAAAACAGTGCAAAAAATAAATAAGTAAATAAACTGCCATCAGCAAAATCCTTCACGTTAATTCAAGCAAATATTACTTCCGTTCTAACAAACAGAAATTTAATTTTATACATACTAAACTATAAGCTAATATGTGAATCACGTAGCACATAATGGGGTAATAATAGCGGATGACACCCTTGAACTATACGTTGAAGAGTTAAGCGGTTTGCGAGTTACTATAACTTTCAATACAGCAATAGTACACCCACTACGTAACTGCGGCAGGCGTGTTTCGAATACCTAAAATTCAAAGTGCCGACATAATATTTCTACAACTTGTATCCAAGCGGTCCTGCTGTTACGTAACATCTTATTTTTCACGACAGTCTCTTAGGAAACATGTTTACAAGTTACATGGATTCGTCTGTTATAGCTGAATTAGTTAATTTGGCTATGAATGTTTAATTGACAGTTTATAGGGTTTGTTGAAAACGCGCAAGTCCAACTGCATAATAATATCACTGAATGTTATACAATCCGAATTTGTTATGGTTTCCGGAAATCATGTCAGGTAATTGTTGCCACAGTTCTCCAGCTTATTCAATGGCAGATTCTTATCACAGTTACACTGATTTTGTCAAGTTGCACATTACCATATACCTTCGCTGTCGACGAAACTTAAGTCCACTTATGTAACTCAACTTTTTATTACTTATATCAAAGCTTTTAATAAAATTCTAACAATAAACATTACGTAAACTTTAATTTTTAAAATAATATTCTGCATCAATTATAATGTATTTCAGTCAATTTAAATTATATATATATATATATATA
>PNEQ01088725.1:0-33312 GCA_003012365.1 Medauroidea extradentata | reverse complement strand
TCTTCTCACAAATATGATCCTTCACTTCTTACATAATTTTGCATGTATGAGAAGTCTACACAATTTGAAATTACGAGAAACATAACCGAAACATTCTTTTGACGCAAGAAACTAATTTCAAAACAGCACAAACAAGGTTAAAATATTAACATATGATATTTTCGTCGCCATACTTAACTGCAGTGTACGCCTTATCCAGTACTTCAACCTCCCGATAAAATAGCCAGAAATGTATCCCTTAGTTAGACCTATCTAGAGTTCGTAAGACGCAGTTTGTCGTCTACCTAGGAGATAAAATTTACCCAGATGTTACCCAGAGGTGGTAAGACCGGCCCTAGATAGGGCCTACGATCTCCTTATTGAGCACTAACGATTGTTTGTTACCAACATTGGTAAGGCTCCGAAAAATACAACAAAATTGATTGAAATCACTTTTTCGGTAATATTTAATCAATTAATGTGCACGATTGTGTTAGTTGCACACATTTAAGATTAAATTATTAGGATTACAAGATAACAGACAGTTTCCGTTTAAACATGTAATACGATAAAACATTTTGCTCCATGCGGTTTGTGAGCTTGATCGTTTCGATTCTATTATGTTTGTCCGTTACCACGTGATGGTTGTGTGAAATGCTGTGTTTTATGGTTTATAATTACTAAAACATGTTTTATGAAGGCGAGTTTTTAGTGTTTTATATATTTAAATAGTCACTTATTGCTTTGTAAGTGTGCAATTTGGATTTACAATACGAATAATGTGTGTAATAAAATGTTGTGTGCCTTGTTGCGAATACCCTAATCAAAACATTTCCCACAAAATTATTTTTACAAACTCATGCCACTTTTTATGCATACAAATAAATTTTGTAAATATACTTGTACATACACGAACATATCTCAAGAAGTGTTTAAATCATGCATTATAAAATATTTAAATCGGCACCATGACGCTCTTAACGGCGGTAATTTGTAGGGACAAAACAAAATTCTTTTTAAAATTGAATTTACTGAAAATAGTCATAAATAAAGGAAATAAACAATTATAAACACAGAAAAAACTATAAAATAATGTTTTCTAGGCATTATATGCTAACACTTCAAAAAGTAAATAATAAATTAAGCAGGTGATTCCTCGTACGATTTCCAGCTGCGTGGTTGGCAACATATACTCGTTAGTGAGGCAAAAATGGCCCTGAGAAAAAAAGATGCGAGGCTTAACCTGGGAGTGCCAACTCTGTTCTTTATATGCTCCTTGTGCTCAATGCTCGTGCTCGTGTTTGTTTACTAGTTCGTAGGACATTGGTCGTCAGAAGATGATACTTAATTTTGAGGAATATGAACTCGTAGGTAAGTATTGAGCTCAGTTGAGTTGTATTTGGTAACTTAATAAGAAATTGGGATAAATATCAAGAGTAACTACTCATGCGATACTAATTAACAAAAAACTGCAGAAATGTACTGATTACAACTTATTACGTAGAATAATAACAGTAATTAGTAGTTGCGATTAATAATAATGCTTACTTTCTACCAATTCAGTAGTGGTGTGGGCTATGAAGATCAGGGAAATTGTGGGATAAAAATACGTAAATAGCATGATACTTATTACATTAAATACCCAAATTACGATTGATTTTACGTAAATATAACAAGAAAAAGCATGCATGACTACTGGAAAAGCCGACTTTCTAAAGACACGATAGTGGGGAGGGCTATGAATATCAGGGAAATTGTGGGGTAGAAATACTTATAAACCCTGATATTTATTACATTAAATAACCTAACTACGATTGATTTTACATAAATATAACAAGAAAAAACATGCAAGACTACTGGGAAAGCCGACTTTCTACCGACGCGATAGTGGGAGGGCTATAACGAACACAAAAATTGTGGGGTAAATACACATACAATAACTGTAATAAATAGCCGAAATATACAATTACAATTTATTTCAGTTAAATATAACTGATATGTAAATAGCTGCCTACATTAAATACACGTGCATTATATTATATAGTGGTAAAGAGATGTACACATCTTGGAAATTGTTTAAAAGTACGCAAAATATTACGAATAAGAATAAAAATAGTTAATACACAATTACACACACACACAGTTTAAAGTCATTCTACCACCAATTTAATGCTCCAAAAATAGTTATTGAGGGTAAATTCATATTTTTAGCATATTGCACTAATACCTAGTACATATACATTAAATTCACGTTGTACACATGTTGAACCGATGTTACACTTTTTTAATGTCCGTTATAAAAATTATTTAACGTGTTCAATTTGCAATAGAAGCCATACAAATTATATAACGTACACTGAACAACATACATTATTGCATTAAAATATTTCTACTTACTGTACTCAATCGAGGATACAAATTCTTTGCCACAAACAGTAAATTATGCATTGGTTCCTCTTCCGACGCGGTACCTTGATCAATAAATCTCCACACACGTTGTATGCAAAATGTATTTGTTGCTGTGTCTCAATTAGCAAAATTTAACTAATACACACTATCCACGAGAGTTGCATATTGTAAAACACCCATAAAACACACACTACATACACTTCTATTACACCGCGAAGCATTCTTACTTGTAACGGTCATTTGTACTTCAAACCGTCAAATTTTCCCTGAATACGCACAGCTACTGTCGCGAAAACACGTGTTATAAGCGTGACTTTTTTTCTACAACTGAATTTGCTGCCTAAAGAACAGTTGCGCAATGTATTACCGCTAGTTTCAATTGATTAAGCTAGGAGCGCTAGTTCCACATAAACTCGTTTCGTGGCACAGAGGTAAAACAAGGTAGTCGGACTTAGAATTTAAACGAAAAACGAAAAATTTCAAAATAAGTAAACTACAATTTTCTTTATGTACGACTCATTTTCGTCACTGTAGAAACATTTTTTATTAAATACTTTACCTGTAAAACCAATAGTTTAGTCCATACGCGATGGGTAGCTACTCTTGATATTTACCGAAATTGGGTGTTTGAATTGTGATTATGTTTTGTGTAAAATTGTGTAGTTTACCAGGTTCAGTTTGTGTAGCTGTGGCAGTTAGTCGTGAGTTGTGAAAAACGAAGTTCTTTTGTGTCCCAATTATTATTTTTTCCATATGTAGTTAATCATAATAAATATATTAGAAAAGTCAGGTGAAGCGTAAATATAATTTACAACACATTGCTAATTTAAATATTAAAATTGTGAAGAAAACCCGGGAGATACTGCAGTGTTTACTGTGAAGAAGTTGTTACCAGAAAGTTTTACTTTAAGCATTTAGAATAAACACAAAATAGGTAAACATGAAATATACATATATATACTGGGTAAACTACTGATTTTAGAGGTATAGTTTACAAATAAAAATGTTTCTGTAGTTGTCAAAATGGTTTAAGTAGCCTAGCCATGCATTAGGTTAGATTACAGTACCTACCCATATAGCACAAAAAAAGTCGCAGCGATATCGCAGCGTAACTTTGCGACATCGCATGGAAGTCGCAAAACGTCGCAGTAACGTCGCAACAACGTCGCAGGGAAGTACATATGGCCACATTTTGCGACGTCACAGGGACGTCTCGGAGCGACGTCGCAGGGACGTCTCGGCGCGATGTCGCACGGAGGTCTCGGCGCGACATCGCACGGAAGTCTCGGCGCGACGTCGCACGGAGGTCTCGGCGCGACGTCGCACGGACATCACGGCACGATGTCGCACGGACATCTCGGCACGAAGTCGCAGGGACGTCTCCGCGCGACGTCGCAGGGACGTCTCCGCGCTATGTCGTACGGACGTCTCGGGGCGAAATCGCAATTTACTCAGCATATGATAATATTAGTTTTTTTTTTATTTTGAGAAAATAAATATGAAATTTGCTATGTTTTTTATTCTATTTGTCGAGCTCTATTATAGAAGCATAACAATTTAACTATTTATTTGTAATTTTGGTGTAATATGTCAAAGATTTTTATGTAGTAATTTGTTTGGTTGATTGTGGTCAACATTTAGCCTAAATTTTAGTACAGTAGACTTCCGATTATCTACGTGCTAATTATCTGATTTGCGGATTATCCGCGCAAAATATTTCACTTGAAGTAGTTGAAAAATTTGTAAAATGTTTTTGAAAAAAATTTTTTGATTATTTATAAATACATACTGTGTATACTCGCATAATGTTCAATTAATGTAATACCCGCGACCATATTTTAAGGGCTTGAATAATATTTACGCCTTTTCCAGCAGACGAAACAAAAGTTTCGCGTATGAATGGAGTCACGAGATTGTTCCGCATGTCGCACCTGAACGGATTAACGGAATTTTTCTTAGGATAATTAAAATATTCGTGAATTTTTATTGTAAGTATTTTTAGATTATAATCGCATGCCCCCTATTCATTAATGCGAATAATAGTTTACTGTATTAAATTGCTGCATTTAATTGTAGTAATGAGTTGGAATTTCTTTTCTTTCTACTCAGATTTAAGAAAGGGTAAATGTGGATTATCCGCAATATTGGATTATCCGAGGCATCGGCACCCTCCATTAGAGCGGATGGACGGGAGTTGACTGTACTTGCAGCTTAGCAGAAAGTAAACCGACTTTGCGCTGCTACCCTAAATTGCACACCTACCTTCTCATATAAAGAAACCTAAAAATCAAATTATTTCATATGGCTGATGATGCGAACTTTGCGACGTAACACATACATACACGTGACAATGTTTTGCGATGTCAAGAGGTACTCTTGTCTTGGTGCAATACCATTTGGATACATAAGAATTATATATAAAAATTCCATGAGGCTTCGCTTGATGAAACCAAGGTGTGAAAGAACAATTATCACAGTTTTTCTCATTGCGTTAATTAATTGAACAACGCCATGTTGCAGCCAGTAACATGCAATGTCATATACCAAAGTTTTTCTTTGTTGAAAAAAATTGTTGCCCCCATCCTCACTGAAATATCTTCGGCTGCAATATGTCAGCATTCAATTTGAGCCTTTAACAATAGAGCAGCGTAACATTCTAGTGCTTTTATAACATCTTTAGTGGAATAAGTTAAGGTGATATGCCAATGGCTCAGTTTGAATTAACAAATTTTGTAATAACTTTCTACATTTCATACATATTTCGCCGAGACAGGTATAACATGTAACACAGTGGCCAGTGTGTTAAGAACTATTAGCATGGCATTTGCCTAATTTCATGCTACTGTTGCACTATTGTTTCAATTTTTCTTATTGCAACTATCTGCTAGTTTTTTGTTACAGCCTCTGTATTATAAATACTGAAGCGTAAGTCACTTGTAAAGTGAACAAAACCCTGCTGTTTGTGCACACAAACTGTGATGAAGGCACTGGTGGACGATGTCGCTGGTCAGCAGGTTTCCACAGGGATAACCTGTTCTCCGACAGTCTGGCATTTCTCCATTTTAGGGCCACAATTCACATAGTATTTTAGGGTACGTTGATTGCGTACAGGCTCCCCCTTACAATTCTGAATTCTGAGTCTGATACCCTGGTCCTTGGGTATCCACTTCAAACAACATTAATTTTTTTAAGGAGCAGGTTCAGAGTACGAGCACTCGAAGTAAACTATGGGTTCTTGCTTAGAAATCATACCTTGTCCCTAAAGTACATAAGTAGCACAGAAGCTATAGCCTGTCTCACATAAGGATTCCATTTTTTGACAGTTATGAAAACTACCATGGGTAAAAATGTATACTGAAAAATAATTTTAATTTCAATGTACTGCACAATTTGTGAGCCAGTTGAATGTGTTTGTGCAAAAATCACTTATGGAAGAGGTAAACACTGCTTATTCCATGGAAACATCTGTATAAAGGAATGTGAACACAACTGTCAAAAAATGGAATTCTTATATGAGACTGACTAATAGTATAAGCTTACAAAATTATTAATACTGCCACTTCATACATTTACTTAATGTGAATAATGTGTACAAGCAAAATTTAAAATATAATAAAACATGCACTAGTAAATAATAATGACTTACAGCGTAAAAACATGTGATTGTGTCTATAGTCAAACTATAGGTTATTGTTGGCCAGACACTGCAACATATCCTTGACCAGGGGGGATGGGAGGGATTAGTGTAGAATGAGTGGAGGGGGGGGGGCTCGGGGTTAAAAAAGTACAGGCAAGAATGAGTCATTATATTTGTCAGATAGGACATGGGTGTTACGGTTTTGGGAATAGGTAGGCTAGCAGGGAAAGCCGAGACGAGATAGATATTGGTGATGATCCCAGGGTCTACAGGCATACGACCATGGGGCAGGCTCATTTACCAAGCTGTTATTGCACCCTCCAAGTAGAAGTTCTTCACAGACTTGTCAAGGCCAGTCTCCACACCACAATACACTCGTACTTAATACATAATTGGAATATCACTGGGGATGGGGTGACCAACCACCAAGTCAATAAACGATGTGGGAGTATATGCTATTCACTCACAACAAAAAAGCAAGAATACAACTGAAATGTGAAGAAGGCCAGCCAGTGAAGTAGATCTGCTGCCAAACCCTCTAGTAGGTATAGTAGTAACCAGTGTGCAAGGCTAGCAGGGTAAACATTACACGAAATTAGATAAACCCCTGGATGTGGTGCCCAGCAGGGGTTGAAGAATCTTGGGTCAAGCAAACTGACGAAAGACCCAGGGTGGGCCGAAAACACGTCCATCTCCTCTAACCATCTCCCTCCGATTGCAATGGCAGCCGCTGACGGGAAGTAAAACCCCCCACGAATGAAGGGGGTACCTTTATGAGCCAAAAACTAATTCATACACATTAATACTATCATAAAAAGTTATGATTGTTATGTAACGAAAATTAGTACTTGAAAAATAGTAAAAACATTATTCCTCTTGAGAAACACCTTATATGGGACAACTATTTCCAAAGTATTTCTATTAACCAGTAGAAGGCTATGTATATAGTATAACATATGTGTCAAACCATGGAAGTTATTGAATGTCGTCAATTGAAAATAAATGAAAATATTAAAGATATTAAAAAAAATTAAATTCCTTTCACTTTAAATAGAGTTTCCATGCATCCAGGACACTACCGGTACTTAGTTTACTTGTGTAGCGGTGTGTTTAAAACGACATACATAAATACTACACAGACATTATATGAAGCAATTAATTGAAGCTTAATAATAACACTATAAAAAGGCGCGCTATTCATTCAAACAAAACCGTCACACATTGCTCCCACCCTCCTGCTCAGCACTGTATGGCGAGGGGTTTTCCTCGGGATGGCTAAGGGAAAAGGAGGCAGGTCTGGTCACACATCCCTAATGTCGTAAATCAGTAGCACATAGTATAAGCATAATTAAAAATATTACAAAAGTATTTTTAAAGTTAGTTCATTCATTTATTAATGTGAGTAAAGTGTGAAAGACAAATTAAAAATTTGTCAAACCACACTAGCAAACAAAAATTTGCGGCATAAAAAATTATGTCTACTACTTACAACAGCATATTATGTGATCCACGCAGCTTTCTAATGTTGCCTCTGTAGTTTCTTACATTAAATAATAATTACAGGAAACTGTTATTTGATATGAATGTGCTGTCTTGTTAACTCGACATGGTTCCAGGGAGCACTGTTACCAAAAGCCCAAAACATAACCTGAGCCAAATTCATATACTGGTTTTCGGACAAAAAAAATTTCTATGTCGCCTGAAATACTTCCAGTTTAGGTACGAAAAATATTTACATAGCACCATTTTGCTTTTTTAATTCAAATTTTTACAGGAGAGAACCTCTGGGATCCTATTACATTTGGAAATTATTCCCCCCTTAAAAACAAAACCAATTGTTCTATACCAAAAAATTTACTAACGCATCGCTGTAAAGCTCATTTCAAAAACAACTTGCCAGAGCCATTAAACATTAACTGCTCAATGTACAGTCCCAGAGTTAAATACATAGAAACCTAAGAAAATGGATTAATAAATTATTTAATATGCTATAGAAAAATTATGACTAGTAGGTGTGTAACAAGTATACTGGAGGCATACAAAAGTAATTTGTACTCATTCCTGATTTTAGTAAACAGAATAACACCCCCTCTATTTTTTTCTAGCACCCTTGTTTTTTTATAGTAGATGTTAATTTAAACCAAAAACATATTCACATTATGTTCTTATAGATATTAATCAGAGGAGAAGCTACAAAAGTTTTTTTCCAAAGATTATAATTCTTTTAGCTTCAGGTGGTTACTTTTTGTGGTCAGTTCTATTTTTCACATGCATGCAAGTTTGTAATAAGTGGTTTGGAATAGTGAACACTTCTCAAGCCCTAGTGTTGCAATAAATATTTTTAAATCTTTATTCTAGATAAGTTGGTAATCAAAAGTACTCGCTGACCACCTAACAAAAGACAAAAATAGGAAAACGAACTCTAATATACATAATTCATAAAACATTAAACATATACAAAACAATTACATTATTGTCTGTTTCAACGACAAAGTTTATTTATTTATTTTAGGTCACATTCTGGCATACACTCTGATACATCAACACTACTGGCAGTCATTACAATATAACACCTTTATTCCACAATTTGGAGAAGTCTTAGGTAACTAGGATAACCAGACAAATAAATTGAAACAGTAATTTAAGTACTCATAGGCAGGTACTTCTAGACCGGAATGTACATTATAAAGAACAAACACATTTTCCTTGGCATGTCTATGATAGTTTGCATTTTGCTGGCTTAGGCCAGCTTTATTGCTGCTTGATGAAACTTGGCATAAGTCAGCGAAACACTGTGTAACCTCGCAACAAAATGTGTTTTTCCTTAATAATAGTATGTTTGTCTAAAAGTACCGGTACCAGTCTATAAATACTTCAACAGTCTACCTACCTATTTAGACATTCCATAACAGTGAGTTTTAAAAATCAGTGGAATTTGGTACATAATACATCCAATGTAGATGATTGTTAGAAGTACATTTGGCAAATTTTTGCAATAAATTCACAGTATAACTATGCTGTTTTCCATTGTGCCTAAACCAATTGTGATTTGAGTGATACATAAAAAGTTATGAGTAAATTAACCTTTACATTTAGTGCATCAAAAAACTAACATTTAAAACCAATAAATGTATAAAATTATTAGTTGTGCTCTTTATTCACGCAATGGTTTCACAATTACACTTCAATTTTATGGTCAGTCATTACAATGTTCTTCGTCCACCTCAGTACTTACATGTGTGTGTGCATCTTGTGACTGTACCCTGCTGTATGGATTGAAAACTACGACAAAGAAAACTATTGTCATTCTAAAAAATAATAAATAAGTGTAATAAAATATTTTCTTTAAATGACTGAATTGTGTAGTACATTAAATAGGGACAAAACATATCTTCATAGAACGTCCTGGCAATTAGAACCTTATTTATTAAATTTAACCCACTGAAAAGATGCAAGCAATTTACACTGTCACACACACATGTACACAGTCAAAAAGGTTTAAAAAGATCTTCAGAATCTCATACCAATTAGCTGGTGTCAGTAACAATCAACAATCCACAGTAACAATTTGAAATAATTATTCCATAAATTTACACGAGCCTCTTGAAATTGCATATGCACTAACAAATAACGTAGTTTTTAGTGAGATGTGTAGCTGGATGATGTGAAGTAGTCACACATTTTTGCCAGGTCCATGTCACTCACAGATTATGAAGCACTCCAAAATCATTATCTCTGCATTTAGTAAAACCCCGTTTAGGAGTTTCTGTAGGGACTGAAAAATTTTAACTTCTTAGCCAGGAGAACTTTTTGCATGGGTCAAATTTGTATTGTATTTATAGATGTGATAAAAACTGTTCACACTAATTTTTGGGGTAAAACTTCTTAAGGGCGCTACTACCACAGTTTTCACCATCATTATTTTATATTTTATTTGGACCAGGTATATTTTTTTCTTATTTTAGACATAAAATGTGACTAAATTTGGCTCTTATGAATTTTTTTTGTCTCTCGCAGTTTTTGCGTAATGGCTTGTTAAAGTCATTTTTTGCATGTTTCCGTTTTAACGACTACACTAAAACCAACTTTTATACCAAACTCAAAATTTCACAGTGGATAAAAACATTGCAGGCTACAATGATATGCTTATAAAATTAGAGAATAAAAATTATTTTAATTAAAAAATGCTTAAACCGAAAATAAAAATTTTAAAAAAATTCCAACAGTTTTTTTTAAAATATTTTGGTTTTAGTGTAGTCGTTAAAACAGAAACATGCAAAATATGACTACCAAGCCATTACGAAAAAACGATGAGAGATAAAAAAATTTCATAAGAGCCAAATTTAGTCACATTTTATGACTAAAATAAGAAAAAATACCTGGTACAAGTAAAAAATAAAATAATGATGCTGAAAACTGCGGTAGACCGCGCCCTAAAGTAAGAACTACTTAAGAGGGTTTTACTGTATAACGCATCTAAGATTTGAAGAATGACTCTTGACAAAAGACTACCCATCTAGCTCTTGACCATTTCCTTGCCACAAACAAAAACTTACTATATGTGCACAGATGATCAAAACTGCAATACTTCTGCAATAAAATTGAATGGACTAATCAAGTCATGGATTCAACAAAAAGCAACAAAATTGACGAAAACTGGTAGTTTCAAACGAATTATTGATAAATACAGTAGTATATAATACAAACAATAAAACATATATTAAGATAAAAGTAAATAAATATTACATTCAAAGTTATTAAATGACAAAAATTTTAAGGTAGCAAAACACTTTTGAAAATTTTTTTTCGCTAATCAGCACAGCGAACAGAAAATATATATTAAATTAAATTAAATACTATGCTGTCTAAAACAAATAAAACTAATATAAATTAATAATTATAATCATGCCGGCCACTGAATAAAAATTAACAGTTTACATGGTTAAAATGACAGTCAAATTTTGAAAATGGTAAAAAATGTTACTTATAGCTTGAAAATAAACATTTTTATTTATTTTATTTTAAAACTCACTTCAATTTGATCCAATTCACGTGTCCAATGACACAAAGGATATAACGCTTGTCAATAATCCTCATACAAAAAAATGTGCATGTGCACACACACCCACGCACACGCACATGCACACACACAAGTACATGCACATAACAAACATCAATGTCACAGTTAGAGTACTTATGAAAAAATCACATAATATATAAAAGGTAACTGATGTTAAAAATATACACATAAGAAACATGGCATTAGTCACAGTCATTAATGCCAGAAAATCACATATCATATATAAATATATGTTAACAAATAAAATCATATACATAATTGTTACTACACATGAACCAACACTTCCACATTTTAAACAAGACTTAACAGTTACAACACAATGCATTGTTGTAATAACGACTTAGTTAACAATCTGTGCCAGAATTATTCGCAACAAAGCTATTATATTCTTTTATATCATAAAAGGCTTGTGTACTGAGAAAGATTTTGATCATTTGTTTAAAGAAATGGGGCTTATTATCTAGTAACATGATATTCTTAAGACTTTGAAAATAATAAAGATATATTTATAAACCTACCCCAACAGTATTTTATGTACATTAGATCCACTGTTAGGCCGAACTGAGTTCAAGTTTCATCTTCTTAGGCACTGATATCAGTCTGTATTAAGTAGGTTCAGTGCATATTTCCGCTTTAATATTACAGCTGAAATTGCCAGGACTTAGCTGCACAGAAGCTTGTGGCTTGTTAATGTTAGAAAAGGTCATGTTCACCATTGGACGCAGAAATTAGAGGTTGATTTCGAACAACAACGCTGTAGATCTTCTGAAAGACTTATCCCTGTAAAACAGCCACCATGCATATATACATCTAAGTGTTTGCACTCAATTCAACTAAAGCTCATAAATAAATCCCACAATACTATTATGTTGTACCCGATCGGACTTCAAATTTTAATCTTAATTTTTTGACTGTGACATTTTTCCACACCAAATCTGTTGCCTGATTGCTCAAAAAACTTAATTTGAAACAGTTTTACAATTCATAGCAGGAAATCTCGCAATCAACGACACTGCCTTATATGTGTATCACAGAAATGAAAATGATGGACCCTATACCTCAAAATTTAAAACCTCCAATTCCAACTAGCGTTCTAAACTTCTGAAATAAAACAGGAGGAAAAATTGGTTTTGATACGTACTATTTCAATAAATTGTTGCTTGCTAGTTGCTTTTAGATATTGGCACATGCTTTTGCATGCAAGTCCTCTTTGGTTCGATAGACAGTTGTTTGTCGCAGGCCGGTCTTATGCACAGTGACAACAGAGCCACCCAGCTGAGTGTGTGTATAATCTGTTTACAGTTCCAGTGTCCCGGATACTGTAAGCTATATATGTGTGGACCATAAAACATTCACACAACATCACATAATATTGCTGAAGAACACTACGATCACCAATAGTGTCTCATTGCTAGTGAACAGTATTAGTAAACATTTTGACCCATCAAGTGACTTAGTATTTACGGAAATTTACCTGTGATTTAAATATCAAATAAAATCACATTTTTAAATAGATTTCACTTGTAAATAAAGTGTCCAAAACGATCTAACATATTATTTTACACGAAACATGTTTTTCAAACAGAATTGCCAGATTATGAAAATTTGTTAAAACAAATTTTAATAGTTGTCCAGTGCTCATTTTAGGAACTTTCATTATGACTTATTTATTCATATGTGCATCTGAATGATTTCAGAGCACATGTTTTGGCTCAATTGTCATATCAAATGTAGTTGGTGCTGCTTCCACAATATCCTGAGTACCAATCACTTAAAGATTTCAACCAAAATTCTAGTATTACACAGAGTGCCACCCAGGTGCACACATCTAATAATGACTAACACGAAATTCAGTAGGCCTCTTCATCAGCAGTGTCATAACAATAGTTCACACTACCAATATTATTAATCCAGTGAAACCAACTGTAACACATATTCGTACTCTTTTTACTTTTAAATTTAAATTTTTATTCAAATTATAGTAAAATCAATTAAAGTTCCAAAAAATATATTATGTACAGTGCTGTTTTACTTTATTTAAACAGTTGAGAGTGCCAACAAACAGGAGCTGTTGTATGCATTTGAAGCTTAGAACTTAAGAAGTGAGAAGGGTAACCTGTGTACACCTGTTTCCCTAATCTGTTCTATGCACAAAGCATTGACTTGGCATTAAGTGTGACATTAAAAAGTAACCCTATCACTTCCTTGGTAGAAAGCATGTAGCAAGGTACCGGTACACTGTATATCTCTTGATTAGTTTTGCATCAAACTGAGGAGTAGATTTTGTGATAAAACTGTATGAAAAGGCAAGTTTGGAAACAATATTTTCAATGTTCATGCCAAGGTACATGCAAGTTTTTCCCTAACATATGGTTTCTTTCCTTTAACAGATATTGTGTGAACACGTTTGAATGGCTGACCCACCCTCCAGAAAGCGTCAATAATGGGTGAAACTTGAATAATTTGACAATTATTTCTTTAACCTAAATTTCATGTAGGTCCAATCAAAAAAAAAAATAATGGTAAAACATTCACAGGAGAACATGACCTTTGATTTAGGGCAACTATAAGTATTAACATTATTCTGTGGGTTATTTACACATAGGCCTGACACACAAACACACACAATGCAAACATGTAAACTATATGTTTATAACATTTTGTACACAATACTTATGTGCTTTTCCCTGGGGCACGGTCTAAGAGGAATAGGTCTTGACACTGCGTATGCTGTCCAGCAAGAGAAAGTGACCCCTTCATGTCGCCGAGCGCTAGTAGTAATTTGGTGGAAGATTTGTCTTGTTTACATCTCGCGTATTAACATTTTTGCAGTTATTTACATAAAATAATGTTAATAAAGTATGCTGATATAGTATATACGTGTTCCATGTCCATAAATGCATTGACATGTGTGGAACTGTTTATAAAAGTAGTCTGAATAAATATATCGTGTATTATTGTTTTAGTGAACACATTCGAAAAAAAAAAACTATATTTCGTGCCCTACAAAATTTTACAATCGTTGCAATGTGCATCTACATGTAAAAGATTGAAAAATTAAAATTTATTGTTGTAAAAAAATGTGTTTCAATACAAAATTACGTTCCCATTTTTTTCTTCCATATAATTCTCGCAATTCCGGTAACAACTTCACATTTTAAGTTAAGCCAACTACAAAAACAAGACAAATATTCCACCAAATTACTACTAGCGCTCGGCGACAAGAAGGGAGTCACATTTTATTCCTCAGTGTCAAGACCTCTACCTTCATAGACCGTGCCCTGGGGTTATTTGGATTTGATATGACAAGTATCATGCTTTACATTGCGAAGGCAGTGTCTATGTACAGTTTCAACGACCAAGCCCTAGGGCCTTTTCACGCTAGGGCACAGTCACAAACAACCCCACACCAAAAATGTATAGTAATTTTATGCGTTTTCATGCAGAGAACATTTACAAACGTACTATTTGAAACAGATATCGTGAAATAAGAAAAAGAGTACCAAATGGATTAATCTGTTCTTCCATTTGATACCGCTATTTCATATTGTGTAATTAAACGCATCCACTCTTTTTTTTACTTTGCGATACATTAGAATATTTTAAACCATCCCTGCCTCAAAAGGCTGACATTCCTGTCAATGCCCATAGTGCCGTGCTGGAAGATGAATGTGATGAAATGCTTGAAGTTATTGACATAAATTCTTGTTTACAATGGCGGTATCAAGAAGAAATATTGTCCCGAACGACAGCACAACAAAATAGCCGAAGTTACTTATTTGGCATTATAAATTTTAAATCCAATATTAAGACCATAACCCCTCGTTTCTTCTGCTATTGTGACAGTTAATTTTAAAACCAGCATACCTAGAGCCTTTCTCCCTTTCGACACCACCCTTTCTCTCTCACTACCTGCCTTCTTCACCATGTCACTCTGCATCAATAGCCTAATTACTTACTTTCTGAAGCTATTTCTAATACTGCCCTACCCATCTATATGCATTCGTACTCCTAACCTCCTTCCTCTGCCTAAATGTCTGTGATATTGTATTTACTTACATAACTAGATAACTTAGTATTGATATTGGTAGAATAACGTACAGAAACTCCTTGCTTAGCGTCACCTCATTTCTAGAAGCAATTTAAAAGAATTATTCCAGCTCAAACATGGCAGTTGACAAAATATGTTGGATCACCACCACAGAGTTAGCCAAAGAAAAATTACAGCAGTTAGGTTTGGCTACCACCAGACATACAAAGCCCGCATTCTATTTAACCCTTCCCCCTAACTATTTTATAAATTTCATAGATTTTAATTTATTTTGTGGTTTCAATGAGCAGCACGACTGTAAATAATGGAGAAATATTAGCTTTGGCGAATATCAATACTAGCTACTTCTAACCACTACTGAAACATTTTTCAATGAGTATAATTCTAAAATATACAGTGTGGCCAGTAGGCTATATGATGAGAGCCATTTCTTAATATTTACACTATTTTTATTAACAAACGCTATTCGACTTATTCCATATCCAAGAGCAATTTGCTCAAACAGGATCCAACGGAATATAAATTAAATAAATAAATAGTATTTCTTAATGGCACAGGCTATAGAGAACAATTTTTCAAACAAACACAGCTATATGGTAATAGTTTATTATGCTTATCACTTCCTCAGACGTAGTACCAAAGGTAGTAGGTATTGGTTATGGTTATAAACAACGAAAATCCTCATTCTTCAAGCAGAAACTGGCATTGTAACATCGATGCGAAGCCCATTTAAAGCGATAACAAAATACGTACACCACTTTCAAAGCAAGAACATTTTGCATTTTCAAATTCCGCAAAACTACCTATAAACATAAAACATTTGCTATAGATCACACGTCACAAAATAATAAACTTGAGCAAACTTAAAAAACTAATTCGAAAAGAAACAAAGAAAATAATACGTGTCAATATATTCCCAAAACCGAAAAATAATAAAACAATATTCGGTTGCCATATTGAACATACATAGCCAAGCCAACTCTACAACTAAATAAAGAATGAATAATAATTCTGTGAATAAAACAATGATTATGCACTTTTATAACAATTACACATAATATTTGTAAATAATACAAACAGCAACTTAGTTTAACGAATGCATTTAAATTTAAAGAAGTAATTTTTTTTCCACCACAATCATAAAAATACTTTAATGTCTCATAGACGTCGTACGGACGTCGCAAAACATTATGTCTCAAAATAGTTGCCGTGTCAACGTCGGTACGACGTCGGAGTGGGACCAAACTGTGATGCGACCTAAACGGGACATTGCAATGACCATACGACGTTGTCACGACCATGTGTGCTGTATGGGTAAACTAACCTATCAAAAAAATGTTTTCCTAAGACTATTTATTACCACTCTAAAATAATTTTTCATTAGTAAACTCTGCCTCTGATTCTAATTGTCAAAACTGTTATGAAATTAGTAGCTACTGTGAACATTTACACCTTCCACACCACTTCGGTAAACAAACCAACTCCTGTCACCGTCACCAGTTCTTCCTGCAGATCTTTTCACTTCCTCACTCTCCTCACCAGTATAGACTGTCTATTTCTCTTAGTTTCCCTTAAAACCCTCAGAATATTTTCATTTTTCCTCTCCCCTTAAATGTTGCCTTAGTTAGCTTGTAGAGCAATCTTCCTCACTCACCCTCACGATTCGTCACCATGTACATTTCAACTAGTCATTCTATTCTTTCCTCAAATAATTGATGGCCTAAAGGAACCTCTACAACATTTATTTATTTATTTTCATTTCACCCGAGAGAGTTGGTTATATTGAGCAAAATGCTCACCAAGTATAGGGCTCGTCAGATAGTTTGACGCACGACGCTCGCACTCCTCTTCCAGTACAGCCCGTCGTGTGCACCACACCACGATTACGGAACGACAGTGGCGGCAGTACCGCCGGCGCATACGGGAACACATCAGACCACGTGTGCGCAAGAGGCGGCGGCGCCTAGATGCCGCCCCCGTGACATCGAGTGTAGACAATGTGAGTGCCACATTAACAGAACTACTGTTTATTGATAGCAAGGTTGACGGAAACCACAGTAATTCCACCTTTTGTCAACCTGTGTCTTTCTAGCACTCCCGTGCTAATTCCGTCAACGTGGGTCACACCACCAGTAGGTAGTGATGTTTCGAGACCAGGGGTAACCTTGTTGTATCTGAAAATTTCCCAAGTAATACTTTTTCGTACTTAACCTCAAACAACAGTAGAAACACCCCTGCACCTCGAGGGCAAGTTGGACTCACCCATGCAGCCAACTTTGCAGCCCAAGTCTTTTGTGTTAAATTTTCAAGTGCCTTTTCCTTAATTTAATGGTAATATAATCAGTAGTGTTTTATGTGTCTAATTAATTCTATAAATACTTTTAACGTTGCCAGTTTTCTTTTGTGCTACCTAATTTAAAATTCCAATGAATTCTTAAATTAACTGAAAATCACATTAACTTTCCCACAAACCAAATTTGGGACACTATTCAGCAAGTGGATAATTTTCCAGTGTTTTGGGGCCTTCGCCCCTATATTTGCAAGTGTATTTTGTGTTTCGGCGGTTGCTTCCCGCGCTTGGCCGGACGAGGTCGCTGGCACGGGAAGGAATCGTCAGGTGGCGCTAAGCAGCGAATTGAGGCATACGGACGTGCGAGTCACTCCGGGCTCTACAAAACTTTGCATCATTCATAGCGTATCAATAGTTTAAATTTTCACACAACCCACACTACCCAGTGTGTTGCGTAGTGTGTGTCAATTGGTGCTTTGTCTGTGCTACGGGAGTGGGGAACGCCAAAATATTCCCCTGTGTAAGTATTCATGACGACGAGCAGGGAGTGTTATTTCTATGCCACGGCCGTCGGCCGCATGAACCTGTGAAATAGAGTCTGTCTCTCATTCTGAGTGCCCGTTCTCTCACACCGGGCTGGAGCTACTGGGCATTACTTTGCCCATGCTATCCAGCGGAATCAAACTCATAACCTCCACCCCCGCCCGCGTCAAGTTGCATAAGATAAACTTTCAATGTTTGCATGTATGTACATTACATTACAAGGTAGGTCTACAGAACATTTTACAAATATAGTAAATTATTTATGCATACAGACTATATAAGGAGTAAAGTAACAAATTGTACTACATTGCTATCAATTGTAGCAAATTATACACAATGTGCTAGTGTAGAGCTATCCAGAATATGACAAAACTTCCAATTATGCTATTATGTAAGTATGTTACATTAAAAGTATGAGGAATTGCAATAAACACGAAAGAAAAAAGATGTTGCTTCACACTAGTACATGCATTTAGAGTAGTCAGTATCAGGTATGTATGCACGTATACACATGTATATGCTTTCCCACATATACATACACATATTTTACGTTTACGAAAAGATGTACTCCATTTTTGTTATTTGGTAATTGGTATAGTATTCACGTACAACGTACAGTATTTAATAACTAATATAATTTGGGAATCTGACCATGTAAGTGAGACTCGCAGTCTAAATATCAGGTACGGCTTTAATTTACAACATCCACCTATTTCATTACATTTACGATGTTCTTTACAGAGGGAGGCAAGAATAGTTAGATATATAATTATACATTCATGAATACTTATGAGCCACTCAATTTAGTTATGTCGATGACAGCCCCACCTTGTTAATGATGCCGAAGTTGATGTAAGGAAACGTCCACGGAGATCGGCACGTCGTAGATCTGGACGTCGTGGTGCATCTTGGTAGTGAAGTGGTCCTGACGACGATGTGGGGCAGACAGACCTCGTAGGTAGCGTGACACGCCCCTTTATCGCGTCCTGTGTGGCAACTCGTACCGCTGTTGGAGTGGGGAGTTCTCCTTGCAGTTTGCAGCAACTTATGTTTAATATTTTTGAATTCCTGGCTGGGTGGCCTGGTTACTGAGCGCTGTGTTAGAACCAGGGTTACGTGGTTCATAACAGTATCCCCCCAGTCAAGAATGAAGGTCGTCCTCGACCGTGTCTGTGGGGTGATGTGTGTAATGATATCCTCATCTTATCATGTAGATGTGGACTAAAATTTAAATTTTGTTTGATATTTTCCTGGATAGCAAATTTTATTCTTCTGGCAGTGAGTATATGGAAAAGGTTGAAGCCGTCTTCGATACAGAAGGAAACTTTAAGATATAGGGATTGTGTCAAACAGGAAAAACTCGGGTAAAGGAACTGCCGAGATCTTCTTCCGCCTTCATTTACGGTTCGGCTTATGTCAACGACGTATGAAGTACTGAGCATGAACTTGAGTTCTGCTGAGCGTGCTTGTCTCGGAGCTGTCTACACGAACATAGGTACGCGACGTGTCAGCCTTGCTTGAGGCTTTCAAAACAAGCACTATGTGGCTCTGTATTATTTGTTAATTTAAATACATACAATTAACTTTAAATGAAAACATAATACATTACTTGCAATGATTAATAATTGCAAAATGAAACAATTTTCGTGACAAAGCGATTTACTGCTGAAAAGGAAATATTTGTTAACAGAACATACAGTTTGCATGTTGACATCAGTCTTATGATATAAAATATCCTAAAATTAAGAGCCCTGTGATACAGGATCTTGATAGGAATGTATTGAAACATAGAAGATATTTAATTAATTATTTACTTTAAAATTAAAAAATTAAACTTAAAATTTCCAGCTGCGTTTACTTCGACATTTCAAAATGTGGGAAATGATGTGAAAGTACACATTTACCCTCTTATCTGTACACATTTGTGTTATTTATAGCATTATAATTTAATATTACATGTAAGGACTCGTGCTGCTTATTCCACATTTGTTAATACTATATAATTTATTGACATTTACAAGCTGCATAGACAACGACTTTTTACTAGTATAATAATTTTACCTTCTTTTCAACAAAATTTGTCTTCTCTTTAATGCTTACTGCAACGAATTTATTATTTAACATTAGTTTCAAATGTTCGAGACACTTAAACACCTTTAAATGTGTAATGCAATAATAAAACTTAATAATACCCTATTTTAATATTTCATTTTTTCCATTACATGTACTTCAATAAATTAGTATGGTTCTAACTGATAATTTCAAGTGTAGGCTATATATAGATTTTTTTTTCAACAACTGTGTTGACAGGGTATGTTTTCATTACAGCTAAATTTACGTTGTTACATATTTACTGCACATAAGTTACATGAGTTTTTCTTAATTGATTGAATTGTGCATAATAATATATCATAACTTTTACTACAATTGACCATATATTTGCATCTTTGTTAATTCTCTATGAAGATATTATGCACTTGTGCAAACTTCTGTAGGCCTCGTAAATGTGTATTGAAAAATTGTTATAACGTGTTTATGCCACTCGCAAATGAGGCAAACTGTATTGCTCTAGAATCGTATTCTTTGTTTATATGTTCAGTATTATAATAGCATGCAGCAACGCGTATCGTGGTGTTACGATCAAATGTTGTGAGTTCTGTGAAGTGTGTGTTGTGTTATGAGCCGACCGGCGTGTGTATTGGTAATACTGTGCTGGTTACCTTCATGACTGGCGAGACGTGTTAAGTTTGGACGGGACGGTGGTACCACTGTTTTCTTCGTCAGCGGATGCTCAGCGCTTCTATGCTGTCGCCTTGCAACGACACTTTCTTGGTCTGCGTTGGACCGGTCAGTTTTCGTACAATCACACTGTGAACTCACAAAACAAAATAGTATATTAGTATTCAGCAAAACAATTTTTAAAAATTTTATAGTTAACCTTCGGGATGGGGAACAATTAAAACTTTTAAAAATATATGTGGCAGTATCAAATATTTATACGTTTGGGGACGTCGTCTTAACATTTATTATTAGTTTATTACTTTCGCCAGGCCACAATTTCTTTTAAAGTTATAAAATAGTCTGCTGCTATATGTTTTTATTTTAACGTAGTGGTTCTTCAAACTTCACATTTAATGTTAACATAGCCTATAACCTACTTATACAATCAATATTTATAACTTAAATGTATTGCCTTTAATAAATTGACCCATTAAAATATCCATAGCTTACATATTGTAGCAACAATTTTATCTTTATTATTGTTAACATCTGCTGGTTAACAGTTTAATACAAAAATTGCATAGAACATTGTTGATATACAAAATATCATAAGTAGTTTTCATTGACTTTAATAGATTCTTTTAAAACATTGGCCTTCATTAAACAGTAGCTTCAATTATTACTTGCAATAATTTATTTTATTATTTACCGACTGTGTCCACGAAGGTGCTTTAATTGATATTTTTTTCATCAAATTATTTATATTATATGGGTAAGCTCCGCTTCAAAATATTTAAAACAGCAACAAATAACCATAAAACAAAATATTTAAAGGACTCTATCGCAAACTTATAACAATACTCTTTCACTATACAGGACACAGGGAAAATTCTGCACTCATGATTATGCCAAGGAGGTCGGAACAGCAATGTCCTCGTGGTACAATGCCAGTAACTGTGTCGCACACATGACCCACAGAAAAAGTCACAACATCTCATGTATCTACGTCTCTACTGCCTGGACTTACCTATCAGGTCAGCGACACTACATGAGATCAAAGGCGGCACCCTGGTTGGATATCAGTCTGCCAAATGCCTTAAATGGTTCCGCGACCATTCGCGAGAAAATTTGACCTCCTGGATAAAACTGCTATCTACTAAACGGACGTGAGTTAACCTGCATTCGCACCTAAACAGGCCTAAGTGGTTGTGTCTCGAGCATCATTCCCAGGGCCGCCGAGAGAGGGGGGCAAAAGGGGCAAATGCCCTGGGGCCCGAGCGCATGAGGGGCCCGAACCTGGGGTCAGTGAACTAAAAAATAATGAAATAAAACTTTTACAAAATTTATTTTCCCCCACATATAATTTGTCTCATGGCACATTTTGTTGCATTCTGCGTTATCCAGCAGCAAAACAAATGTTATACTCAGTCACTGTAATAAATAAGCAAAAAAAAAAAGTTAAATTTAGGGTGGTATGGGCCCTGAAGACTTACTTGCCCAAGGGCCCGGAAATCCTGTCAGTCGCCCTGATCATTCCCATTTAGTTAAAACCCTTAACAATCTCGTCCAGTACTCCGTCTTTCCATCAGGCCTAGCATTCTATGCATCTTATTTACAGACTGGCGAGTCGTGTCCCTAGCACGTACTTCGAACCACAGGGCCTGATATTTCCCCGGATCACAGAACTGTTTAGAACCAGTATGGCTCTTTTCTTCCCGTGTCTACAATACCTTCGTGTCTTTGAGAAGTATGTGATTAGGAATTTGAACAATAACTTACATTACGAGCTTACATTACTACTAGTATTAGTTGGTAAACAATGACATTCGTGGTGTAAGAAAGGATTACATAGTAAGCGTGCCACATCGCGCAGTTTACAAAACAGAAGCTCGCACCAGCAGCCTTGGGTAAGTGCTGACTCTTCACCAGCGCTGCACGCGAATCTGTGTTTCAAAATGTAACTGGGTCGTGCCGCATCGTGCGTGCCACGCCCTGCACTACCTTGCGTACCATATAGCAGCAAAATACACACACTTACTCCTCTCTGAGCTATTAATTATAAGCACATTATTTATTATTTGTTACCCTCATTAGAGGCTACTTCCTTACACACTGCAGTGCTATAATCTTAATATTAAAATAATATTATGGCAACTCGCACATTTAATATAAAACCTCTCGTTTCACGCATAAAATATAAAATTACAATATTTAATCATTATGTCATGTGGCTTATTGCACTCTGCAATACCAACATAATTCAATATTTTGCATTATATAAATTTTACCAAATGTAACTTATCTTTACGTGTTTGATACACTAGCGCCATTAGTTTCCTTTTAGATATGTAATATCTTTAGAGGCACACAGCGGATTTTTAGCCATTCAACTTATTTAAAACATTTCAGTATTAAGAAATAAATATTTTAGCACCTTAGTATTCAGTATTTGCTATTGATTAACATAAACTTCAACTGCTGTCTTATTTAATTTCGACAAAAGCAGTTCGCATTTAGCTTATTATTAATATTATTTAAATTCCACGCGAGGGTGGTTGGGGATTCATTTAGGGGGGTGGTGGTTTTCTTACATTAATGTATCCAATAACTAAAACTTTAAAGGGGGATACGTATAGCTTACTCACTTAGCAGCTAGAGGACGGGAAGACCCAAGCCCACAGAAGACTAAGATATCCCTAGCCTCCACCAATGTTACGTTTATGCAAAATCATATACTCCTTTTGGTTGCTTAGTGATGGTGGAGTTTTCACGTAAAATGTACAGTATTTAATAACTAATATAATTTGGGAATCTGACCATGTAAGTGAGACTCGCAGTCTAAATATCAGGTACGGCTTTAATTTACAATATATACACCTATTTCATTACATTTACGATGTTCTTTACGGAGGGAGGCAAGAATAGTTAGATATTTAATTATATATTCATGAATACTTATGAGCCACTCAATTTAGTTATGTCGATGACAGTCCCACCTTGTTAATGATACCGAAGTTGATGTAAGGAAACGTCCACGGAGATCGGCACGTCGTAGATCTGGACGTCGTGGTGCATCTTGGTAGTGAAGTGGTCCTGACGACGATGTGGGGCAGACAGACCTCGTAGGTAGCGTGACACGTCCCTTTATCGCGTCCTGTGTGGCAACTCGTACCGCTGTTGGAGTGGGGAGTTCTCCTTGCAGTTTGCAGCAACTTATGTTTAATATTTTTGAATTCCTGGCCGGGTGGCCTGGTTACTGAGCGCTGTGTAAGAACCAGGGTTACATGGTTCATAACAATATACATTTACAATACTGTTTTACATTGTCATTCGTATGTACAAAACCATAATGTAGCTAGATTTGTAGTAGATGGCAGATATTTTTAATGTTTAGTACTGTACAGTATCTAGATTACAGTACTTTTATTTTACTGTGTTAGCACAGTGATTAGGATGCACGTCTCCCACCAAGGTGACCCAGGTTCGATCCCTGATGGGGTCTGCCCTAGGTTTTTGCATTTGAGAATTGTGCCAGACAATGCCTCTTCCAACATTTTTTTCTCCGGGATCACACTTTTTCTATGTCCATTCAGGCATTACTTCTCGTTTTACCCTCATTGACTTTGGAGACTCAATGTTTAAAGCAGCCCCATCCCTTAATATCACTATTCTACTGTAGACCTACTCAATGATTCAACAAAAATATTAGTTTATGATTGTTAGCAATTTATATTGCAAATGGTTTCAAGCAAATTTTTGTTGCTAATTTTCATTACAAATTGTGAAATGTTTATAATTTGTACTCTGTAAATTTATTAAACACAGTTTTGGTTATATAGTCTACATAGTATGAATTGTGCTTTTGAATGTAGTGTAGTGTAGACCTACTGCCTCCAGAACTGATCACAGCAGTATGCTTATGTAAGGAAGTTCTTGCTTCTGCCCGATAATGAATGATGGTATTCTTGAAAACCTCTTTGCCATCTTCTGAGTATTCTAGAGCTTTACCTGATCTCTTTGCAGGGAGCGTGGGTCAGGACTACCTGGATGCAGACAGCCCTGGGGTTAGACAATCTGCCCAGGAAACTCTCATATGCAGCTCCTAGGCTCAGGCTGAGAGAGTATGGACGAAGGTATTGATGCGAGCGGGGTCGTGACTAGGAGTTGTTCTGCCCGGTGTGCCAGCCCATTAAGAGAGAACGGGCACTCAGAGAACAGAGACTCTAAATTACAGGGCCACGTGGCCGACGGCCGTTGCCTTGCAAGAAAACACTCCCCACTCGACGTCGGTATAGTTACTTACGTAAGAGAATCTTATGGTGCTCCCCACGCCCGTAGCACTAGGATAGAAATCACACAAAATATACTCTACGGGTCTTGCACTGGAGTGCGGGTTGGAGGGTCCCGCACCCTGATGGCCGTGAAGTGGCAAGCAGTAAGTACGCACCTGTTCTGGTAGAAACGTATGTATTATAGAACAGCCCAATAATGGCACACACTAGCGGCGCAGTAAACGGATCCGGTCCTGAGCCCGACTGGTGGGCGAAGCTGTATAGAAACTGTATAGAAAAATCACCACGCAGGTGTAAAGTTGAATTAAATAACGCCCCTGGGCGGTGAGTCGCAGGGGTTGAGAGGTTCACCTCCGGGCCAGCAAAGTTAAAGAAAATGTTCTGAGTAAAGCGACGACTATGAATATTCTAATAATTGAATGCAAAGTTCTGAAGGGCCCGGAGTGACGTGCACGTCGACCGTCTCGATCTGCCACACACAATGCCGACTGGCGAGCCCTTCCCGCGTTGATTGCGCTGTCCAGCCAAAGCGCGGGAAGCATTCGCCGAACACATAAAACACACGATTACAAAAGGGAGCAAAGGCCCAATACACTAATAATAACGAATCTTGAAGATTAGAGTCCCAAATTTGTTTAAAGGAAAAGTCTGCTGAAAATTCACGTACATTAATTTCACTCTGAGTTTTGATTTACAAGATCCTAAAGGAAATTGCCACTGTAGAATTACATATAATTAATAATTACACACATGAAGCAGCACTGATATTAATTGGTTAATTATTACGTAAAAATGTTTGAGGGAGAAAGGGCGAAAATGTTCGTGCGGCGAAGTTGGCTGTACGGGCGAGTCCAACTTGCCTCAAGGCGCAGGGGTGTTTCTACGGAGTTTGAGGTTAAATACGAAATGTTATTACAGATAAATTACACATATTAAGCACAATTACCCCTGGCCCCTAAATGCTTTTGTCTGTCGGTGGTGTGATCCCCCTTGACGGGGATAGCACGGGAGTGCTGAAACAAGATGTGTTTGTACGAGGTGTATTTACTTACGTTTCTGTCAAGGGGGCACTTTCCTACCAATAAACGGCAGTCCTGAGGGGCCGATGCACATACTGGCTACACTCGACGTCGCGGGGGCGGCGTCTAGGCGCCGCTACCTCATGCGCGCACATGGTCGGGTGTGTTCCCGTATGCAGTGGCGGTGTGGCTGCCTCGGCTGTTCCGCATCAGGTGACGTGATGCGCACGACAGGCTTAGGGAAAGGAAATTGTGGAACGACCCACGTCAGTATTTCATAATCAGGTGATAGCCGTGGGGGGTCTGACTTATATACTGTGCTGAATCATCTGCCTGCTCTAGAGTGGGTGACTTGGACGGAAGTGCATTATGTGACCCGATGCTGAATGAAGATATATGCCCCTCCCTACACCATATCAGAGTGGTGGAGCCTCACAGGTTGTCAACGACACATTTTGTGATACAAATTTTTGGTAATTAGGCTGTATTTACTTCCTATAAAGGCACTAAGTACTGTTCTATATTATTTTTAAATAATTTTAACTGAGCTTACATTATTTGATTTAAACACACATTATTCATTTTTGTGTGATAAAAAACATTTACAATACAGTACTAGACAACAATGCAAAAAATGCTTTTATATTCATTATTCTCTTTTTGAAAACATAAACGTTTGTTAACTGTAGCAAATGTACACTGTACCTCAAATATTCTGGTTGACTTTATATGTAATAATATAGTGTAAACCAATTATGTGGAGTTGATTTGGCAAAATTCTATTATAGATGTTACAGGTAGTTTCTCTTAACCTATGGCAATCTATAGACAATATTTGCTGTTTGGCAACTTAGTACATGAGTTTTAGGAGTTTCTGAATTTAAAAAAATATTGAGTTAGTACATTAAAAATCTTTTTATACTCATTGCAAGAGTCAAAAAATATAACTGGATATATCTTCTTATACAAGTACTTCATTCAAGTGACTAAACTTCAGATAATTGGCAATAAAGTTTCAGAATTAGCCACAGTATTGTCTGGAGTAGAATATGCTGCAAGATAAAAAATTAAGCCTCTACATAAGGGATATGCGTATGTGATAATGTTTTTTTTTTCATATGTCACATGTTGTATTTTGCTGCAAATACCAACAACTTTATGCAGATTTTTTTTTGTGTTTTGACTGCCAACCTTAATAAGTGAAACCTTCAGAAATTTTAACAAATGTATGTATCCAGAAGAATTCAGTTTTGGACATATTTTATTTTACATATTATGAAGAATTCAATAAAGTTACAAGTACAATGTAGAATAGGCACAATAAAGTACATCTTCTTTACAAACATGCCAGGATTTATACTGGTTCTCTTATTACAAAATAACATGGAACACAATCACCATAGATAGTATACACAGTGGACTATACACAATGATTCAAATGTTGAGTTACACATACATAGCCTATGCCAACAGTCCCCCTTAACACAGCATTTGATTTCTCATAAGTTTAACTTTAGATTATTCCATTTCAACAATTCCTTAAACCTAGGGCATTCCTATGGTAACTGAAAACATCATTACTTAATGATTTAGTAAAAATACCTGCCTTCTGTTTTGGTGAAGCAATGTACTTGATAATAACATCACCTGTCTGAATTACATCTCTGATAAAGTTGTGTCTGATTTCTATGTTTTACTCTTTTGCAAATCCATATTCTTTGCCATGTGAATACAACTTTGATTGTCAACAAAAATTAACACAAATTTACAGTTCACACTCAAACTACCTAACAGCCCTTTGAACCACAATATTTCTGTCACTGTTGAACTAAGAACTACATATTCTGCTTCTGCTGTAGAAAGTGACACAGTTTTTTGTTTTCTTGTAGCCCACAAAAACAATATTACCAGAGACACAGGCCTGAAGTGCTTTTTCTATTTACACAGTCTGCAGCCCAGTCAGAATCTGTATAACTGGTTACATCATGTTAAATCTGAGACACATTTGTGTAACACAACCCCAAATCTTTCGTATACTGTATTTAAGTACTCTTCTCATGTAACTCCAATGAGTATCATTTGCACAGTCCTGAAATCGACTGAACATATTAACTGCAAAACTTAGGTCAGGTGTAGTGCCAATAACTAAATATGCCAGACAACCTACAAGTTCTTTATAACGATGTTTAGTTATCAGATCAACATTTGTTTCTTTGATTAGTTGTAGGCCCTTCTCAACTTGTGTAGCTATACCTTTACAGTCTTTCATGTTAAACCTTTCTAACAGTTTTTCTATTACATGTTATTGATGCACTTTTACAATACTGTTTTTACAGTCTCTATCGATTTCTAGCCCTAAAAAGTGTTTCACTGGTCCTAAACATACCATATCAAACTTAGATGTAAGTTCACTTTGAAGCACGCTGATAACATTTTCATTACAATGACAAATCAAAATATCATCAACATACAAAAATACATAAAGCCCTGGATCATCAGTTTTTGGTATAAAGACATGTGTCATAAACTGAACACTGAAAACCAATTTCCATCATAAATGAGTAGATAGGAATAGCCGGTTCGTTTCGGGGGCGCGGAGCCGGAGCCTCGGCCACCATCTTGGATTTTCCCTTAAAATTTCCCTTTTTCCCCTCAAAATTCCCTTTTTTCCCTCAAAATTTGCTCATTTTGACTCAAAATTTCCCTTTTTTCCCTCAAAATTTCCCAAAATTTCCCTCCAACCACCGGGTCATTGACCCAAAATCGACATTGACCCTCCGGCTGCTTAAAGCGGCAAACTGACTCAATTTCGCGAGTCATTTCGAGGCTGTCACAGGGAGCCGCCATTTTGTCGACGTGGCCATCTTGTCTACTGGAAGGTCATGCTCTATCATTCCTTCTGGTAATTGGTCTAGAACATTCGTCATGTCAGTCGCCATCTTGTATTCTAGATTTAAATGACTAGAATATTCTTATTATTTTGATATATCATTATAATGGTGGTCGTCATCTTGTCTAGAATATTACTGTTTCATGCTCAATCATTCTGGGGGCAGTCGCCGTCTTGTCTTCTGGAAGGTCATGCTCTATCATTTCTTCTGGGAATTGGTCTAGAATATTCGTTAGGTCATGGCAGTCGCCATCTTGTCTTCTAGATTTAAATGACTGGAATATTCTTATTATTTTGATATATATCATTCTAATGGTGGTTGTCATCTTGTCTAGCATATCCCTATTACTTTTTCATGCTCTATCATTCTGGGGACGATCGACATCTTGTCTTCCAGAAGGTCATGCTCTATCATTCTGGGCCAGTCGCCACCTTGTCTTCTAGATTTAAATGACTAGAATATTCTTATTATTTTGATATATCATTCCAATGGTGGTCGCCATATTGTCTAGAATATTACTTTTTCACGCTCTATCATTCTGGGGCAGCCACCATCTTGTTATCTGGAAGGTCATGCTCTATCATTCTTCTGGTAATTGGTCTAGAATATTCGTTATGCCATGGCAGTCGCCATCTTGTCTTCTATATTGTCATGCTCTCTCATTCTTCAGGGAATTAAATTACTAGAATATTCTAATTATTTTTATGCTGTATAATTCTTATTGTGGTCGCCATCTTGCCTAGTCTATCACTCTTCAAGGATTTGACTAGAATATTCACATTACTTTTTAATGCTCTATCATTCTGGGGAGCCAGTCGCCATTTTGTCTTCTAGATGGTCATACTGTATCATTCCTTCTGGGAATTGGTCTAGAAAATTCGTTAGGCCATGGCAGTCACCATCTTGTCTTCCAGAAAGTCATGCTCTTTCATTCATTGACTAGAACATTCATATTATTTTCTCGTGCTATATAATTCCGGAGCAGTCGCCATCTTGCCTTCTGAAAGGTATCTCCCTATCATTCCTTCGGGTTTAGACTAGAAAATTCTTTATGTATTTTTATGTATAACCATTATAATAGCCATCTCACCTTCTAGATGGTTATACTCTCTCAATCATTGGGGATTTAACTGACTAGAATATTCGTATTATTTTCTCATGGTCTATCATTCTGGGGGCAGTCGTCATAGTGCCTTCTAGAAGTCTCACTAATTCTTCAGAGATTTAATTGACAAGAATATTCATATTATTTGTATGCCATGTCATCCATACGGTAGTTGGCATCTTGTCTAGACCATGCTAAATCATTCTTTAGGGATATAACTGACTAGAATATTCGTATTATTTTATAATGCTCTATCATTCCGTCGTCATCTTGTCTTCTTAAAAACCATGCTGTTGCATTCCTTCAGGTAATGACTAGAAAATTCCTTACATGTTTTATGAGCATACTTATGATAGTCGCCATCATTCCTACTAGGAGGTAATGCTGTCGCGTTCCTTTAGTGTTTTCAACTGACTAGAATAATTACTTCATTCTCTATAAGTTTTTATAATAATTACCATTTTTTTCGTTCTAGAAGGTCATGTTCTATAATTTATTTAGATATTAAATTGTTTAGAATATGCATGTTTCTCTTGCTCTATCATATTCGAGCAGGAAGAAGGTTTATTGTCTAGATTGTCAATATTCTGTAATTCTTGCAAGGTATAAATTGTCTAGAATAATCCTTTAAGGGGAATGTTCGCTGGGGTTTTTTATACTATCAATCATACGGAGGATTAAATAGAATATATCTCTCCCCGTCGTATTTTATTTCGTTACAGAGCTACTTTGAATTGGTTAGAATGGCATCTTCTAAACACTTAAAATAATCGCGGAGATAGTGTCTCACCAAGGTTACAGTATTACACTCTACATCTCTCCCTCATGACACAATTCAGCTCTCCTTTTGTACACATATTTGCATAAACTACAAGTATGGTTGTAGTATTAAATCAAACGGCCAATCATTGCTTTCTAATAAACGATACTGCTTGTACCAACTGTACAATCCATCACTATTATTTCCATGTGTAGAAATTCCAGCCTGAAGAAATAATATATCTCTACACAGCACGTCGCTCCAAGTCAGCATCATTGTCGTCAAGAAGCGAAGAGCAAGTGAACTATTATAGCTTATATATTTATCTTGGAATGAAATGCCATTAAAACCATAGCAATACGCTCATCACACTTAGTAGCATTAAAATTTCACAAAAAGAATTGGACGAAATTCAGTAAAAGGGAAGAGACTATAGATTAAATACTTATTACATAAATTCAAGCTATGTATATGATTACTTCACCGAAGAATAAAAGCGAATAAAATAAAGCCTTCAGAGATGCATACATTAGGCCGACATCATACATGTATTCAAACACCAAAGAGCCGTCAAGGAAATAAATTACAGCTCAGAAGTTTTTTCACTTGATTCGACGTTAGTTAAACAGGAGGTTACTGCCAACAAGAAAAAAGTTCACTGACACATTAGCAAATACTTTGACGACTACGCATCTTTATTTGACCAGCTAGTTTCCCAACATATCTCTTCTAGAAACATTAAGTTTTCTCTAAGAAAGAAAATAACATTAAGTCATACTAAACAGCTGCTAGAGCTATGAACAACAAAAATTCGTTTCCATGTGCAGGCTTCCATCTCCGATGAAAAAGTAAATTAAAAAAAACTGAGATGCAAACATTTATTCGCCTTGCAGTGCACTGCAAATATATTGACGACGACTCGTCATATTAGTTCCCCCGCTTACATTTCCACAAGGAATAAAATTCTTGTTCACCTACATCGCGAAAGACAACAAGTGGGGAAGTAATGCATGCGCTAGGCAGTAAAATTAATTAATATCGTGTACCTATATCCTACCCCTACATGCAGATTTGTAGCCGGGGGACAGCCATAAGTATCTATCGAATGTTTGTGTGTAATTAGACCCTACTACTACAATGACGATATGATGGAACTAACAGGATGAGCCGAAAAGTAAGTACCCCGAGAAAACCATCCAACCAGCCCATGTCAAAACTTTTGGGGGATCAGTCCCAGACGAAGGATCGAACTCAGATCGCATTTACTGGAGAGGAGAGTGATCTGACCATTACATCATTTGAATGACTACTCTGTTGCGGTAATTGTAATGATTGTTAGTACTTACAGTTTGCGATCAAGGATCAGCGATCCACGTAGGCAGGAGACGAGACGTGTATCTCCGTCGACGGCAAACACCCGACTGAACGGTTTCGCACAGGTACAGTGAATTAATACCTACTTTCCCTCCCTGGGACAGGGGAACGTGATTGATAATTCGTCCACGAGGAAGAGGATTGTACATTTAAATAACAGTTTTATCAGTTAATTAAAATTGTTTATTTCATAATTTTTTTATTGTCACATACATGATACAGTAACTCGATGGTTGCAGACTCAAGTCACGTAGGGTACCTTAAAACTTTTTGCACGAGATCTGTAGTAGATCTAACACATTTGTTCTCAGTTGTAGATTGTTGATGGCAGCTAGTGTCCAACCTGACCCCTTCATAGTCATTTCTTCTTCCTCACGACAGATTTTCTGTATACTATTTTCAATGCTGCTTTCGATGTCATCTAAATTATAGAGAGGTACGTTTGTTGTCTTGAAAGCTTTCTTGCACTGTTCGTTCGGACGTGACTCAGGTTTAGTGTATTCACACTCTAACCATATATTATATTTCAAAGAACCATTGTTTTCCATTTCTGTCGTAAGTTGACGTATTAGATTTGCTTTTATATTGTCAAGAAATGTGCAAATATTTTCTGTACTTTCGAATATATTTTCTGCGATGTATGTCTTCATAGTACCCCGAAAAGCAGATTCCTTCAATGCAAATCCATTAGCATTTGGCAAGTTTGGTGCATGTACACGCGTAAGAGCCTTAGCTTTACACATTTTTACATGCTTGTTGTATTCACTGTAGAAAAACCCGTCTTGACTGTCTCGTGTATGAAACTGGCGACCGCACTTGTAACATCCCAGAGTCAAGCTGCAGAGTCCCGTGGCGGCACGTACTGTCTTCTTCGTATATGTTCTCTCATGTCGTCGTACATTGCAATTTTTACTGAAAGCCTTGTCACAGTACCGGCATGAATATCTTGAAACGGCACATATGTCCGCATTCACCGAAGTGCTAGTTTCAGTTACATCGCAAGGCATCACATTGCCATGCTTAGTAGTACATATTTTCTTATGCCTATGTAGATTGTCAGTGCGTGCAAACACTCGTTGACACTTATCACAACGATATGCAGTACGGGAAGGGTTCATCATGCATTTGCTAATTCCATGTCGCTTTGTATCGTGAGCATAT
>PNEQ01088724.1:16253-33404 GCA_003012365.1 Medauroidea extradentata | reverse complement strand
CTTCACCAGTCTCTCTCCACAGGCGTAGCACCTTCCTCTAGCACTTCCAATAGCGAACTCCCCTCAAATGTGCCGATTCTGTGGTTTTATACTAGCCCAGACAGTCGGGTGTTCCCCGCATTACAGGGGTCTAAAAATAGATATTTCATCATGTTTCGGATGTGCTTGTAGTCACGTCGGCCGCCCTCGAAGGGTTAAGGAACAGCCGCCGACCACTGGCCTCCAGGTGCATGGCACGCAACAATATATATATACATATACATTTATTAAACTTGTATGGCACAATGATTAATGTTAAAATTTCTATTTAATTTTGGATTCAAATTAGAGGGAAATTATTTTCATTTTCTACACAAATATTATCACATTCTCGATGGTGCGCAGTTACAAATCTACATTAAAATCTTGTGTTAGAAAACAAAATTTGGAACCTGAAACGTCACCACAAATTCTCAACTTTTGTGGTTTGTGTTTATTAATTTAACATTTCGCATTATATTTTGCAACGATTTCATATTTTTTATTACTATGCTAATTCATTCGAGAGATGTTTGATCTCGGTATTCCAATATCTGAAGCATGTTATATGCAGTCCATTCAGTGTCTGCTAATATGAACACGTATTTTCGCGCTGCCATTTTATTTAGCAATTGAAAGCCCAAAAATGTTTTTTTTTTTTTTTTTTTTAGAAGTACGGTAATTTAATGGAAAACCAACTTAGATTTTTGGAAGAAAATAAGTATTTTAAAAATTAACAGTTGGAAGCCAATCATGATTTGAGCTATGCCAGGCTTTCTTTGCTTAAAGTAGATAACAGACTATGAAATTTTTATTTATTTATTTATTATTGTTATTATTAAATGTCCCAACCCATGCTTATATATTAGCCAGGCAATTTTTTTGAAAACACAAGACACGTCTGAAACTAAATAAAGATGATCAGTTCTGCTGTTCAAGAAATATATGTTAAATTCAAATCAAATGTTTAGCGTCATTGCAATGCTCCAGAAATACAGAAACGATGAAAACTGCTCGTGAGTCGTTTCAAAAGGAAGTGACTTTGTCTTTCATTCACAGTATAGCCAATGTCAAGTTTTCACAGAATCGTCTAAAGAGCGTAACAACCTAATATTGCAGTACAGGGTTTATGGCACGCGCTGTTGCCAGATCGCAACTGCGTTGCGAAGTTCAGGAGATGTACTACCTATTTGTTTTGAGTACTATAATGTTATATTTTATTAATTTTAATTGCTTTATTGTATTTGGCATCAGATGAATCTTCAAAGTACGCATCTAATAACTTTTTTAAATTACTTTAAAATAAGAAACAATTCACTTACTCCATTGGCATGAGTTCGTTAGATTAATATTAATAGGCAGTTCGTCAGGAAATAATCGTTATCACATACCTTTTAATCTATAAAACGTGAGATTTCGTCTGTAAGACCAGCGTCTGTCTAAAGACAAGAATACGGTTGGGAGGGGGAGGGGTTAATGTTGATGATTATGAAATCGATGATGGACACCAAATGTTGTGCAAAAACTGAAACCGGAAAATCTGGCTGTTTTGTCGTTATTAACTTCTGTTAAAATTACATTTAAAGTAGAAGGAATATTATGACACAAAATAGTATAAACGTTTGGCAGTGATTTCAACTTTCTCAGTTTCACTACTTTTTGTGATACTTATTTTTCTAAGCCAAAACGAGAGCAGGTAACAGAAGTTTATCTTCCAGTACTACTTACATTCGTTTAACAATGATTGTATTGTTTTTTCAAGACACAGATGTGAATTTGATACTAATTATATACATAAGTTAATTTTCGTCAGTGACAAATCAGCAAAAACCAGGCAATAATATATCTTGGAAAAAAAAATAGAAGCCGCATTAAAAATCCTGTAAACAGGGTGGCTGATTTCTATAACATTTTATGTAATTTATGTAATTTGTTTTAATTAAATTTATTACTTACGCATTCTCAATAGACAACAGAAAAAATATAACTATCGCACAAGGAGCAGAAATGATAGATCATAGCCAAATATTTATTTAGAGGAATTTGTTTGCTTTTCATTTTTGGTTTCAACTATGTAGGTCAGTTACAGGTATTATTTTGCTGATGTTTCTTCCTAATAGCATAAAGGTTCGTTTGTAGCGGTTGGTTATCTTTGAAAGCTTCCTGTATTGCTGTAATAGTAATTATGTGAAAAATACTGGAATATATTCAACACAATAATTCGTTCCCTTCCTCACAGCCTACTAATATAGTGTCGTTTTTAACTTCCATACAAATAAATGTTAACAAAAACACATATTAACAAATTGTTTGCTCCGAAATCGGTCACAGGACACAACAATTCACGTGGCTGCATGACACGTATGCACTCCTAGATGAGTTTAAGATACGGGATGAAAAAATCTGCTGACTTAAGGAATACAGTATGTAATTTACTATCCTATCCTGACAGAAGCTCTCAGTCAGTAAAGATAACATAACTTCGAGCACCCGGCAACGTCTTTGTTTGCTGTTCGAGCGCGTTGACATAATACGCAACAAATTTGACGCTATAGCAAGAGAACTGTTGAAGCTATTGCGGTGGTGTTTCTTTAAAAATAAATTAATATCACTATGTACAACTTTCTCGCTTTCATCCCTCATCTAACTATAATCTTAAACTTTCTCACTGCTCAACTGTTCAATGTTTCATTCTGTAATCAAACGCACATAACGTTAGAAGTAAATTTGTATCCAATTAAAAAATAAAATTTTTAGCCTTCTGATATTTTCGTTGGCGTCCAGATATGTGAAGTTACGCACCATAAAACAATTTAAATCGATTTTGCCATTAATTCTTAAGTTATGATGTGATATATTTAATGACGCTTGAAAACGGTGTGAGCACAAAAAATTGTTTTCAGATTTTTTGAATCCCTTAGAATGGTGCAAATTATAAAACATGTGTCATTCGATGCGCGTTTTGATGCTGTACATTATGCGAAAATTGTAAGATTAATGTTGCATATGAAAATCTTGTATTTTTGGCAACAGCGCTCGCCGGAACAAGGACAGTGAAGACATAGCCTATTTATTCATCTATACTTAATCCTCAACAATGTGGCACAATTTAGCATAAACCACTGAGCTCAAAATTTACACTGAACTAAATTTATTACCGTCCGTAAATCTACCCATAGGATTTGTTTCAGAGAGTTTTTCTCTTCGTCCTCGTAAATTGCAGACGATAAGATTTTTCGGCAATCTAACACTATCAAAAACTTCCAAATTAGTATTCCATAGTAAATCTAGAATATTTATCCGTCGTTTATTGGTGTTGAATTTTAAAGTAATGAAAATTAAACAGTTGCAGTAATTCAACAATTGCTTAGCTGTTGTCCGATTCATTGTAATAAACAATTATAAGTTGCTTCCGACACGTAGTTTATTTATTTATTTCCTGTTTAATAATACGAAATGTTTGTATGAAACCATTCGAACAACAAGCATGACTTCGCATATCCATGCCAGTAGCATAGTCTGTCAGTAAACCGACTCACGTGTATCAGCCGGCACATAGTCTAACAGAAGTTTTATGATATTGTGTGTTTTTTCTAACGGCCAGACGGTATAAGTAAACATGTGCTAACATTGGTCCAACCGTGCCCTAGTTAGAAACACTAGCAAACCAATAGCGTCTAACTAACATGCTGCAACAAAGGATGAGCAGTGGCTTGTTGTATGGTCGTTATAAGTTTATAAGGTACTGTCTTCACACACTCAAGGAACTATAAGTTTACCCACGTTAACTACTACGTAACGATAAGTTATTTACTCTCTGTCTGAAGTCACCTTCTCGGAAACCATACCTGCAGTGTTTATTTGTGAAAACTATTTTCTCATCTCGAAAACGAGGTACTTACTCTTGTGGTATGGAGTTTCTGGAGTATGTGAGCTACTTCGGGTTCTCCCTAACTCGGTGCAACCCGTCATCCATCCTAAGTCCTGTTAACGCTCTCGTCCTCCCAACTTTTCCCCTAGACGACAAGCAAACACCGAGAGAAAATGTAACCATGTCTTTATACTCTGTAATTGCATTTGGCAAGCGTTGCTTGTTAATTAATTTGCGCGCAAAAACCGCACGCGACCTGTCACAGGGAGGTAAAGGGGACCCTACCTCGGAGTTTTCTGTGGAGTCGCGGTCGTGGTAAGGTTGTCCCGCCTTTCTTTTCAAGCTACGTCTGCTCACTAATTAGAACCTGCGAGCAATTAACAAGTTGGAACTAATTTGAAGAGCTCCGTTGGCATATTCTCCGGGGTTGCTCGGGGAGAGGGGTCGGATCCCAGTTTCATCTCCTCAACTAAGGAGTTCTTTTTATCCCCATCGCTACTTTTGCTGCCAGCGACGGCTGCGAGAGAGAAATTTCCAAACGTACGTTGTGCTGACTATTCCAGCATCCGCGTGGGATAGTAACCATCTTGTCACAGACGCTATTCGTGTGTAATTCATACGGAGGCGTTAAGAAATTAGGCAAGCGATACTTTGTGTCACATCTTCCTCTTGCTGCGAAATCGCGTGAACAATGTATCTTTGCCGTTCGTGGTAATTTGTAAAAGTTCTTTCCGAAGGACGTCATGTGGGCTTGTTGCCCTTCTGTGCACGAGTCTTGTAATTCATGTTTGTGGCAAGTGTTTATAATATATATTCTGTACCATATGGTTGCTTAATTTTTTTTAAAAAGTGATTATTACGTTTGATTAATTATTGTTAGTATAGAAATTTGGCAACACATGCTGACACCGCGCATAATTGGCTGCTGCAACAAGCAAGCAGATGTAGTTCAAAATAGTTTCTACATTTTAGCAAACAGTCACAAGTGTCATGCCTTTTATCATACTACTTTAACTATAATTACACATAAGGGTTTTCATAGCAAATATTACTGAGTTCTTTCTCAAGAAAATCATGCCATGCCATATTTTTGTGTCATTACGGATGATTTCACTGGTTGACTTCCTTTAAAAATTTAAAGCAGAGACACAGAATTTACTACTAATATTCTGTTGAATTAAAAATCTTAACATTTTGGCCCCGAATCAATTTTTATTAAACTAGCTAACGGAACAGCAAGTATATAAATACTTCGCTAGCAAATAGGCGAAGCTTAAAACATATGTTTTTATTCCAAAACTAGTTTATTCATACGGTAGTTTGTCTGTACACAGTTTAGGAGTTTGTAGGTTTGGTTGTAGCTGATATTACTCGTCTGTCCCTCGACTCCAAGTCGTATTATAATCATCTTGATAAGCAACAAAGATATCACATTCGCTAAATATGCCATCTTTGGGTTCAAAAACATTCTAAGCCTACACTGAAGTAGTAAATGTAAAGTGATTTGTGGTATTATTATTCTTGTTTATATGTATGTTTGATTACTCAGTTATACACATGCATCATAACATTCGCTGCGTAATCGGTATTTACACGAGCTGAATTGTCGACGTGGTGTATTGGCCTATTCTAAAATCGCTTTCAGTGTTTCCTTCATTTCCAGTAGATCTTTGCTGATTTTCTAGTTCAATGTAGGTCAAACACATTAGCTGTGTTCAAGCACGGCAAAAATTATATCATATTGCAAAAATCACACCCATCACTGTCTAATCATGCATATTTAGCTATTTCAAATAACTATTTTTCTTTGTCATGTATTTAACATGCCTGATTCGCTTCCGGTATGTCTCGGTTCGAACCTGAATAGATCCACATGTATAAGTGGAAGTGGTTTCTAAACTTGCTTTTTTTATGTATCTGTTCTACTCGCTTCCCAGCGGGGTCGGAACCCCGGATCTTCTCATACGGGGATCGTGTCGGATGATGCCGCTGGTCGGCGGGTTTTCTCGGAGATCGCGTGTTTCCCCCGCCACGTCATTCCGGTTCTGCTCCACACTCACGTCGTATCACCTCTCGCCATCGCTAAAGAGAGAGATGTTAAGTGCTGACCAAAATATCCTCTCTTTGTTTTCTACTAGCACGCTAGTACAACTGCTCTCTTACCATCTACACAAGTGTAAGAGAGAAAGGCTACACAATAAATGTGTCGGGATGAAAGAAGGATTAATGGTCGTGTTAATAATAATACTCACACAGCAACACAGCAAAATTGTGTTAAAAAAAAAAAAACATTACTGAGCTGTAATGAGAGCTTATTAAGACCACACTCGTTTGTTTCTACTTTTCTTAGCGATTTTAATTTCTTACTCCGAAACAAGAGCAGATATCAAAAATCAGTTTGGCAACAATGTTTAAAATCGTTTTCTCCGCGTTGGCTGAATTTTCAAGGCAGTAAGTACTATGGTTATAGCTAATTATGTAAGTAACAAAATTCAGGTAAATTGACTTTTTAGTAGAAACCGCAATAAAATATTTTTGTACTTAATAAAAAATGCTACATTTTTAAATGAAAATTTTAAAATTTCAAATTCTTTTTTTTAAATACAAAACTATATATATTTTTGATTTTATATGTGTCAAATCACAGCCTACGACATTGTTATACACTGTGAATTTTTTTCGGTTTGGTATGCCAGTTGGTTTTAGTGGCGTACACAAAACCGTAAAGTACACATTTTGACGTTTACGACTCATTACGCAAAAACTATAAGAGATACAAAAATTTCCTAAGAGGAAGATTTAGTCACAAGTAATGTCTAAAATAAGAAAAAAATATCTGGTACAAATATAAAAATAATAAAAGACGTTAAAACTGATGTGAACCGCCCTCTTAAGAGGACTATGCAACAGATGTACTTTACCGCGTTTGATGCGCGGAGACAGCGAAGCGATAAGGTTCAGATTTCCACACTCGACGGTAACAGCATCGCTTCTACTCGCGGCACGCGGCGTACAGTGTTTTCGTGCTACTCTTTTTTCCTGCGGGACTTAAAGTGGCGACTCTACAATTTTACTTGTGGAAAGTTTATAGCAAAGCCCAGCGCATGCTTCCAACGTTGCGTTTTGCTAATCCGGGTGGTATTATTCCAGTTACAGCTGTTTAAAACATGCCATTTTTAAGCCATTTTGAGGGGCCCTAAAACATGTTACAAATACAAGCGTGTTGCATTTTATAGTGACAGTAGTGAAGTCTTTTCGTAGGTAAGCACATTGTGAACAAGTTTAGCTGTTTCGCGTAGAAAAGAATAGGCACGGCACGCTACAACACAATTCATGCTTCGGGTGCATAGCCCCCTTAACAGGCAACATTAATATTTTCTTGCCAAGTCGTCTACCAACCTTCTGTTATAGCATGTACAGGCTACTGCAGAAGTATGGGGGAAAAAGGTAGGCGGTCTAGTTGCCTAGTACCCCTATAACAAACATACATGATAGGCTTCATGTCAAGTCATTCAGTTCTGCTGGAAGAATGACACTAGCCGCAGTCGATAAAATTTTGAAATTAGAAAGTTTCTCACTTGGTAACTTAATAGGTTACGTCGAAGATTCCAGCCGAATCTGAAGTAGTAGATAACACCAAATCGGATCTATCAGGTACACATTTAAGTTTATGTGTCGTAAACATGTATTACTTAGCAAAATATGACAATTCGTCGTATCAACATTAGGGGTCGCCCCCATTAAACGTGAACTTCAACATTGATCAACGAAAATAACTTGAAGCTGAATCATTGCTTGACAATGATAAGAAAAACAATTAGAGTGAACATATCTGAGAAAATAACAGAAATTTGACTAAAAATTTTACAATGCGTGACGACCGAGAGAACAATAATACGTAGGACGACCCCGAGCACAATGGACATTGGAACAAGTTGAAATTGAAGACGTCGAGTCCATGGAAGAAAATGAAACTTTATAATATGTATTGATATATATGGAAATCAGATAACTCCAAAAAAACCTGAAAATTAAATACTGTGAATATGATTTTCAATATTACTATCAGCATTGTTTGTATTGGTACGTATTTTACTTTCATTCGGCAGATCCCAGTAGTAACAAAGTTCAAATGTAATTTTTATTGTATACCGTATCTGTCAGAAATTCCCTCGAATACTTTCGCTACCTACTTGGTAGATTTACGTAAATATGAAAATTTCATTGTATCTTCTTGTCGTCAGTGTATGGCAAACTTATATTATTTACTAAAAAATGTAACATAAAGCAAATATTCAAACATATTTTATGCGCAGAATACTAGATGTCAAGGACTCAGGAACGCAACACATTTCAAAATCAATATCTCGAATCGAAGAAATGTTTCATACGAACTTTATTTCCCTTAGAAGTTAAACAGATTTTACAGATTCTGCATGTTAACGTGCTTGTTACGTACATTTCGAATTTCGTCATTCATTAGCAGAAAAGGTTTTCGGAATTTTATTCGACACACTTTTTTTTGTGACAGAAAATATTATCAAAACCTCCAGCCTGTATAAATATATTATCACCACAATCAATAACGTCACGATATTTCACGTTATATAGTGAGGTCATGGTAGACTTCGCACATGCCTTACCGTGCTTTTTAATCTTGGAATTTTACAGGCCAAGTGCCTTCTTGCGATATGCTTGGAGCAAGACAACCACAACCACCAGCACATCATGTGGGTAATGAAGAATATAATCGTCAAATGCCAGGCATTGTTTTGTTGCATGCCATCCAACCAGTACTGAAAATATACCAAGTTCTCGGGTGTTTTCCGTTTGGTATAAGGGAACCCCGGCTGTCGTTTTGTTTGCTGAGGAATCTGTTGAGATGTGATCGTTCGCGTCTCGCGGTGGCTGTATACGCCTTCGTAGTGTATGCACTTTTGCTCGTCTGTTTTATCTTCCGCATCGCTTGCAGACCAGAAGAAGTCTTCGAAAATGATAGCCAGCAGACGAGCACGGCGTTTCTGAAAACGACTCTCCACTATGGGTTCGCTACAGAAACCGTTCCCGCAATAATGACACCATTGAGATTCTGGTTGTGGACGCATGGTGTCGTTGCCTACCTATCCAAGTGGAGGAGGCTGGAAGAAGAGTACAGACACAGCACATCAATCACTTTGATTCCACTAAACCGTCGACAAGTTTCGTGCGCAGTGATTGCCGAGATTGTCATCTGTGTCGCCTTCGCAATTCCCTGGGCAAATGACGTGAGAGAATACTTTCCGTTTAAGGTGATTTCTGATGCCACGATGTTGACCAACTCCTTATTGTGGTGCTGCTTGTGCACAGCTTTGAAGAACTCTGCAGATCAACTAATGCGCTGTGTGGAAGGCTGCATAGAGGGAAAACACATGCGAAACCAGATGCCACAGCCTCATATTTTAGTGTCGGGAAAAATACATAGACGTGTCGTTACTAACGCAGAAAAAGATGATCAAAGGTCCCAGAATTTATGTACGAATTCTGAGATATTATCAGAAGGTTTTAATTTTGATGTACTTGCTGAGTACTCAAACGTATGGCAGCTACTTAGTGATCTAGTTAATGACACTGGAAACTTTCTTTGCCTAAATTTCATTATAGAAGTATTACTTGGAAATATACGTATTGTAATCTATGTGTTCTATTTGGTATCAAATATATTTAATACTTTTTCGGTTGTCACTCTTCAGTTCTACATACTTCTGAACGTACTAAACGTTCTCTTAACCATGAATCGGGCTCATCAAGCTACTGCAAAGGTAATTAAATAAATTCATTAGTCATTAGTTGATTTGACTTTTTATTACAAATTTTAGCTTTAGAATTACAATGTTATTATTTCATGTTACGTTTCTTAGTGTATCGTTAGGAATGTTCCTACTTGAAATGGTGGTTATATTTACAAAATTTGATTCAATCAATTACGTTTTCATGAGGTCACCTTCCTTGGGCTCGACCTGCATAGCATCACTTTTAAATAAATATATTTCCTTGGTGAAACTCTTTAACTTGTCCCAAATATGTTAACCTACTAGAAGAACGCATTAAAAGCGACGGAATATTGCATTCATAATAACTCTCTTGCTCTCTTGTTCACCAACATCGTTAAACACGGATTTTTCAGACTGCTGAATCTTACATTGTAATAAGCGAATGCATACGAAACTACAATAGAGGTATGCATCGAACTTTACTGCGTAGTTGAATACAATAATAATACCAATATAAAGTCACCAATTACAGTCACGTTCAAGCACGTCAACAACGGGAAGTCTGCACTATAAACACACTTTTTTTTCCAAAACAGGATGTTTGTTGCTACAAAGGAAAATTTTGTTTAAATACGAGTCACTGCAAAGTAAATTTATTGTAAAGAAAATTATTGTTAAAAGGTTACAGGAACGGTAACAATAATTGTGTTACTATTAGGACAGTTTAATATAAATCTTCATGGTGAGAGTTCTGGTATTTTCAACACAAGCTATATGTTCAAAAAGTTATTATCTTTGCTACAAAGGGACTTAGTTAATTTTAATTAAAACTTTTAAAGGTAAATGTAGAAAACACCAACATTTTCAAATTTTTCTTTCCGGTCAGGAGCAATTTCTGTACCGCAAGCTAATTATAATAAAAGAAAAAAAATGTATTTGTTGAAAAGGAAACGTTTTTACTGTGTAACCGCCTGTTTATTAGCTTACTATTAGCGACGACATGGCATTTTGTACACGTGGCATTGTCTCCCTTATCGTTCACTGGCTCCCAGTTGGCAGGCGCAGGTACCATATTGATATTTTGTTGGCCACATTGCCTTCCATAGCCTTTGTGGTTTTCCGAAAGTAAATAATAGGTTTAAAAAGGTAAGCTTACAATTCCTGCTTTCCAAAATAACTTCATCGAACGTTAACATTTTAATTCGATTTCTTATTCTAACTCATTAATTCCCGTTGTCTATTCATACAACTGGAAATAAATTCACTCAGATAACATGTTCAACTTCGCCGAATGTTAAATTAAACTATTCCACCATTACTATAATGGCAGGCTGAATACATACACGTTTACTGATAATAAAATGCATGTGTAAATTTTATTTTTATTTCCAGGTTAACTGCATTTTCAAGAGGAAGCTTCTATTCCACTGCGTGAATCAACAAAATAAAAAGTGCAGGAAACAGGTAAATGCATTACAAACAACATTTTCTTATTGTAACATTTGTATCGTAACTGCAGATGGTGTCACTGAGAGGCAACACAATAACTAATTCTGCAGTAGAAGTACTGGAAATGGTATGTATTGTAATGACAAAAATACTATCTGGTTATTGTTTGAATAAAGAAATAAGATTCTTAAATGTAAAAAAATTAATATAGACTCTATAAAGTGTAATAAAACACCCAAACAGGTTTTGTAAAGGGCAAATATCCCACACAGCTTAAAAGAATACACCTGTCCATTTTTATTAGGTGTTCTATTGATATTAACTGCGTTCATTATTGACAGACGGTTCCGTTTGGGGTTAATGTACTGGACCGATTCAAGCATAGAGCATATGAAACTCACAGGAAATGTTTAAAGTGACGGTCACTAACCTCAGCGAAAGCACGGCAACAATTCACGAGATTTTGCCGAACCTGTTAAAATATCCTTTGCATATTACTATCACTTCAGAAGCGACTACAGTGCTGACAACCCAATCTGTGTGCCCACGGGTGTCTCTTACACATTTGATTTGAGACATCCCAATACGAAATAGTTTGGAGAGAAGTATCTTTGTTAGCTAAACTCAATGACCTCACAGTCCTTATTTCAAAATGTTTTCTGGTGAAGACCCTATTTTCAGAGCCGTTTTTTAAATGTAATACTTTGCGTTTCTCGTTACAACAATTAAATATAAAACACTTTTCAGTTTTTTCTTCCTGACTATTGGAGATGATTAATATTATGAAGTTTAATGTTCCTAATAAACTTTTTGTTTTCTTGTATCCGGTGCTTCTAACACTGACAAAGCCAAATATTTTTCAGCTATTTAGATTCGTAGACGTAATATCAGCTGGTTCATCATCAATAAATTTGGGAGGATTCTTCATCTGCGACAGAAGTCTTCTGACAACGGTAAGCATAATATGTTTGATCTATTAAGTAAACCAAATGAACTTTAATACAAGCACTTATAATTTGCTAACTAAGTATGATCGCGGTAAATATAACTAAACAAAAAATATCAGGCAGGAACCTCGAAGCAGATTTTTAAACATGTAGAAAACCGCAAAGTAAAATGTGAGGTCATGAACGAACTGCAGAGCTATTAGCTCAGTCAAATTATGCCAAAAGAAGTTGATCGAGAGAAAAAAAAACTTGGAGTGTTGAAACTTGCCACAGTTTTTGTACTCTACAACATACTGAAAGTCACATAGGGTTTATATGAGCGGGCGGGAGGGGGGCATCAAAATGTCAGTTTTCATAGTTGTTTGGACACAACATATCCGTTACCACTAATATTTCAGCAAAAAAAAAACACTTTTCATACAAAAATTCTATTTTTTTTTGTGTAATTAATAATTTCGCAGACTTGAAAAAGGCAAATAACATTAATTTTCAAAGTATTTGCTCTTTCCTATTTTCTAATGCACTACACAGATAACCGTAGACTGAGGTGTATTTCATTCCACCTTTTCCACATACGCATGGTCCATCACAACCAGCCACCCATCTGCAAAAAATGGCCTTCAAGATTGAGCCAGGAGCTACATAGTTCTTGTACTTCAGTACTCCGTCATTACCTCGTATCGACTCCCACTTTTCAAGTAGCGTATTGTTGCCCAACCACTGCTGCACTTGCCAAAACACCCTACAAGCGTGTTGCAGGACTGAGGCTTTTGTGGGCGACAGAGACGGAAGATCAAGCTTCACTTTGTTTGCTGATTTTAAGTATTCTAAGTATCTATGGCTGTTAAAGATATTTTCACGAACTTGCTATACAGCCAAGAACGCTTGCAACCACCTAGCGACCACCTCTGGTGTCGATGACGCATTATAATTGAATATTTCAGTCGTTTGCTCGACACCTTAATCATCCCATACCCCTTAAGTGGGAAAGTTCTTTTGCAGAATAGTTAAAGCACTCGACACTAGAGACGTAGAAAATCACGTCATAAAATATAAGGGTCGGTACTGAAAGTTTCAAGACACGATCCAACGGCGAATAGCCTGCATCACGCCGCCCGGTTCAGTTCTTTGCGCGTTGAGGCGGTGTTGCATCTGATGCACATATCTTGATCGCCCTTACCGCTCCAACGATTCTTAACCTTGGACACGCCAAATTCTATAGCGAGAATGCATCCTTCAATTTCTGTACAACGCATTCAATATTTTCATAAATTTGCTGGCAAGAATTTTTTAAAATATAACATTTAAGAGTTTCAGGATTCATCCGAATAAAGTTGACAAAATAAGTTAAAACCTACCCTGTCATATGGTTGAAAAGTTGACAATAATATAATGTTCACTTAGTTAATTTCACGGGTACAACTTTTTTTTTTTTTTTTTTTTTTTTTTTTTTGGAAGCTCACGAGTTGGAGTCGACCAGACTGTCTCAATCATGTCACCAGGTTTTGTCTATCACAAGGATATTAATAAACGCATGCAATGCTTTTCAGGGTTTTAAGACGACGGGAACCAAAATAACACATACATATTATATACCTTTAAATTTTTTGGTAAATGCAACGTCTATAGTTATAATTACGTATGGGCTAATATCCGTTCAATGCTTATTTCTTCTGTGGTTTGAACGCAGCGTATTCGGATTCAATTCGTTGAGGTTATGGTTGTATGTGCTGTTTACATTTTTTTTTCGCGCCAAGCGGCGACATTCGTCTAATAACCGCCACTTACATTACTCTCGAGCAAGGTAAGTGAGGACTTGATCGTGAGTTTGAACTTCCAAACGCAACTAAATTTCACTTGGGTTACGTTTCGAAATCTATAAACTGAAATTTTGGCTGACCTACCATACCCTCGCGAGCTATCGAAAGCGCCGTAAGTCACAGTTCTTAAGGGCGCTGCCCACGACGGAGTCTTGGCGAGAACAAGAATAGTAACTTACTTGTTAAATTATATTCGACTCAGCCTAATAACCTTTTAATAGTCCGCTCTAGGGCAAAATCCTTTTCCTACATCAAGATGAGGTGAATATAGCAGCAGGATTAAGAAACTAGAAAAAAATACGAGTACGTACTTTCCTTTTTGAGAACGGGAAATTTTTATTTGTTCATAATTTTCTGGAATTAAAAAAAAGTAAAAAACTCCAAAAGCAACGTGTTCCAACCAAGGTGAACAAAAAATTCAGTGTAGCACATGTAGGTTCTATATGTGACTAAACGTACTAAATTTAATTAGTTTGTATGTCCCTAACCATGGGCTCTGGAGTCGGCAATTCCCTTAAGAGCATTTTATAGTTATTATTTTAATTTCCTTAAAAATTATTTAAACTGTCCACAGTTTGCCTCATTTCTCCAGTTAGGTAAGTTCCTTCGTTGTCATCAATTAGTAGCAGCAGTATGTTCATAATATTGTTCGTTCAACGTTGGTTTAGATGCTTAGCACATGGATGACATACTTGGTGATTCTACTGCAGTTGAAAAGTCAGTTTGGCTCCACCATTGAAGAATACGATCAGAACTTCACCACTCTGGAGACAAACGTTACAAGAGGTGACACCATCATACATGAACACACACCTTACATATAAATCAAAGAATTATTTAAAACTTTGGATGTAGAAAATAACATTTTGTATTCTAATGCTAGGTGTTTCCGATGTAGGTATTATTGACGTTTAAGTGTCGTGTTATTAACATTTCAAAATTACTATTGTATGAAAATTTTATAATCTGTTTGAATAAAACAAATTAATTTTGACAGTTCTGAGGGCACAGTTATGATGAAATGCCAGTTGAGACATTCGGTTATAAAATTAATTTGAAATGTAAATTCCACTGCATGTGTAGTAAATATGGTCTTGTAGTGTGACTGACATTACATAAACTAAATTGAAAACAACCTCAGAAATGTCAAAACTTACCAAAGATGAAATTATATGAACCAGAGATTAACCGATAAATTATGACCGTGTTTCGTAAATTTCAGCCGTCTTTGCTTATGTCTTGTGTGTATTATCACCTTCTTCGTGGAAGGCATTTCGAAGGTTTTAGAATCAGTATTATATTAATATATTTTTCATATTTGTTAGATATTAAAATTAACATATTTATGGGTTTATGTATTCGTGAGTAACAATTCAAACAAAATAACACAATTTTATAAGAAAATGAGTAAGTTAAACACCACATTTAACATATATCAATAATGTACTTTATATATATATATATATGTGTATATTTATATTTTTTTTTCGTTTGTACAGTGGCTAGTTTTGCCTATAAGTGAAGTTAATCTAATTATAACCTGAACACATGCAAGAAGTTTTAAATATTTAACACATCTGATTTCATTGCTAAGATATCTGTTATTCGAAGGCAATCAGCAAAACACGACCGAACCTTGTTTACTGGTAGTGTGATATAGCCAAAAATTATGTACTATTTACGACGCTTTCGTACAGCGTTCAAGTTAACGGTGATGTTGTAAATTAGACTTATAAGGCAAACAAATGTTTAAGTTTTTTGTTTCAACTACAGGTAAAAGTTGTATGTTTATAATTTTACCTTATGGGCTTAATTTTCGAATACACTAATGTTTAAAATTTTTGAACATCAAACCAACAAAAAAAATTCAAAATAAAATAATTTTTCTAAAATTATTTTTATAAATGTACAGTACGGTATGTAAAACACACAGTAAAATAATAATGAAATTGAAAATATTTCCCAGTCAACAGTTACTCTGCCGTTTTATATTAAACCTAAGAAGAAGTACTCAACTTGTAACAAAACTTAACAAGTCTAGTCGTGCGTTACGATTAGAAACAGTATTCTCGCAGACAAAATGAAACATTATGTTTCACAAAATTCCCCAATATCTGAAATTTAAAATAAAGTTAAAAGGATTTGGAATGTGATAAAATATTGTCATTTATAATTACATAGACTACTTAATCTGTCTGTATAGAAAATTGACCACAAAATAAGAACTTGTCTTACACATAATAAATAAAATTGTTCTAATTAATTTAAATATTCTACAAACCGTAATTGCTGTTTTTTTTAAAGTGAATTGTTAAAATTGTTGTTGGAGAACACGTGCACTGAAAACGTGTGAATAAAAGTTGTATCAGTGATGTTTCTGCTATGATTTCAAAACAGTGGATCATAATTTTTAACACAATTAATTGCAATTCCAAAATGTTGGATCTACAACAATAACACTTGCTAAAATATAATCTTGTATAAAAACTGTCTAGTATGAAATAATTTATACACTACAACAACCACATTTAAGAAAATCACAAAAAATTTATGTATTAATATTGTGCTACCTTCTAAAATGGCCAAGAAACGACACTAAACGTACTTAAATAAAATGATAGATGATCCAATTTAATTAACACACACACACATTTATGGTCCTTGTATTTTTAATTTTGTGTCATCTGCATGCGATGAGATTGATAAAATTAAAAGAAAAATGCTTGACTTATATTAACACTAGAAATTTACGTACAGGCCTATTGATTTGTTGTTATTTTTTATTAGTAAGTTAGTGTATTTCTTTGTCATATAGGATATGTTAAAATATTAGTTCAGATGATAACACTTAAAGGAGTTGTAATTTTTGCTTTAACGAAGGTAAATTATTTCATTATAAGACTGGTTTTAAAAGCGTAGGTGGGTATGGTAAAAAAATATTTCACAATCAATTTTGAGCAATATGACTTTAAGGTAGGTTTATGTGTGACTTGGTTCATGTACAGCATTGCAAGTCGCCCTTAATTTCAGTTGTCATTTTCCAGAAAATTAATTTTTAGCCATCATGCAGCAAAATGAGGAAAGAAAGTACGACGAAAGGATGAAAAGTAGAGAAAAAGTTACATCTCCCGCAAGAAATAGGCGAAGACAACATCCTGATAAAAGTTCATCAATCACTAGCAGAAACAGGGATAGTTTAAAAAATGCACAGAGATAAAACTTGAGACCTGGCTGTCAAAAAAAAAAAAAAAAAAAAAAAAAAAAAAAAAAAAAAAAAAAAAAAAAAAAAAAAAAAA
>PNEQ01088724.1:0-16153 GCA_003012365.1 Medauroidea extradentata | reverse complement strand
TTAAAACATACATACATACATTTAGCCTTCTACCTATTGTAAAAAAATTCAGTTCTCATTCCACAATATTTCATAACTTTCTGCCAATTTACAGCATTATATGTAACTGAAATAATTAATTTCTACCTACTTAATTTTCCAAAACAAAATATATCCACAAAAGTGTTTTAATAAATTTAGCAAAAATTAAAAACGAAATTGGCATTAAATAATTATTGTTTTGAGGACGGAAACCGAGGGCAGGGTATCTCACCACGAATGCAGACGAAGCACCCCGAGATATGATATGAAATTAGGCCCTTCAGTTGAGAAGCGATGGAATTGCAATAGGCAGGGAAAACAGGAATATCCCGGGAAGAAACAACCTACCTGCTAGCGGTAACGTCCGTCGTGAAACCCACATGCGAAGGATCTGGCTATTCCCCACGTCAGTAATCGGACCCGGATCACCTTGTTAGCACCGGTAAAAATTTCCAGTAAATTCACGGAAATATTTACAGAAAAGTACTGTGACTATACGGAAGTGGCTTCCGTAAATTTTTGTTTGCGGAAATTTGCCCGTATTGCCAGTTTACGGATGTTGACCGTAACTGTCGCGAAATACATGTAAATATAATTCTACAACATTTATAGCACATATTATTGTGTTTAAAAAAAACACTGGTATTAATGATCACTATGACTCCTAGAGTTAATGTGCAATGTGCATGTGCGAAACTAATAAGAGAATACAAGCTAAGATAGTAGAAGTGAAGTGCTGCTTCCTGGTTGTCCACACTTTGCCGCGAAGAAAAGAGATGCGGAGCGACGAGCAATACAGCCAAGGACTTGTATCGCACATGAGCAAAGCGCCAAACAACTCAGCAAGTGATTGAAGTGTTCCGAGGAGGCCACACACATCTATTCTCCTCGCTTCACCTGTCCTCAGTGGGCAACCAAATATGTCACTAAATGGACCTTATCTCAGCTGAAAAAAAAAATCGCACCTCTTCTCTGCGTTTCGCGCCAATTTAATGGATTTCAATTTTTGTAAGTAAAACAGATCATCCGTAACTTTACGGAGGGTTTCATTACCAAGCAAAACTGAGTGTCCGTTATTTTACGAAGATTTCTGGATAATTTCTTGCCTATACACTTCCGTAATTTCACGGAAACCTTTCTTCAGTGAGGCGAGTACTCTAGACGCTGCCAACCTTGGCCCTAAATGCCAGAAAAGCAGAATTCAATAATAAATGAATACTGAAAAAATAAATTAGAAGTGTGATTCAATTTAAAAAACTTTTGAAACTCGCAGATCGCTCTTCGAGCATTGTTAACCTGTGACGTCCTGATGGGAAACTATGAGCCACACAAAACAGATTAATATTGGGGTCATTTGGTAAATAAATAGATTATTTCAGCTGTGTTAAAAAAATATTACGCTAATCCACCAATTTAAAGTTTGAAATTTGATTCAATAAAATACATTGAATGTATTCTCATACTACCCCAGTGGAAAAGTCATTCAGGTTTACAGTAATTTGCAGAATCTATAACATTGCAAATATATTAGAAACAATGAAGTAAAAGTTAGGAAAGAAAGTGTTGGTACTTGAGAAAAATTATCTACTTAGTAACTATAACCCTAGTAGAATTATTTCAGTGTAGGCAGGTTATCGATCAAGGGCCGCGGTGGCCGAATAGTCAGACCATTCGCCTACCTCCGGGTTCGATTCCCAGCGGATTCGGTCCCAGGATTTTCGCATGTGGGAATCATGCCGGACGATGCCGCTGTTCGGCGGGTTTTATCGGAGATATCACGTTTTCCCCGCCTTTTCATTCCATTGCTGCTTCGCTGCTCTACACTAACCGAGCAAGGCAGCTCAAATGAAACACGTTGGACTGGCATTCGGAAGGTCCCGGAATTGATTCCTCGACTCCGACCATCTTGATTTTGGTTTTCAATGGTTTCACCTATATCGCTCCAGGCGAATTCTGGGATGGATCCATAACAAAGGCACATATCCGACTCCTCTCCCAGCTCCTGTCTTTGTACCAAGTTGTGTGTTACCGTGTCTAATGAATGACTGTCGACGAGACGTAAAGCAAACCTATCTTACTTTACCTCCACACTCAAATCACATCATCTTTAACCAGCGCTGAACACGTAGTTTTTAAGCACAGGCCGAAATTTCTTCACTTCACATCATCTTGTTATGATATTGTCTGGCAAGCCGGACAGCGAGAGGTTCGAGCTGCAACTAGGCCAACGTTGGGAAACCACGGAAGACAGAAACTCACCTCACCCCCCTTGTAGTGGCACCATAATAAGGACAAGCACGCCGATATATGGCGCTGTTACCAAGTAAACCAGGTCTGTCGTCCGCCAGCACTCATCCGATCTACAGCCGTCAAGTTCTCCTCCGGGGCTTGTGATCGAGTCCCTGCCTGCGGGGGCGTGCTCCTTCATCGATCCAGCTTTCGGTAAGGTCGTCAGATCTAATTATTTGGCAACAACCCTCAATTTAACATAATAGATTATTAATTTGTAATATTGTGCTTCCCTCCTAAATTAATAGAACACATTGTAACATATTTTGTATTCGGTGTACCTGCCATTCAAATAGAGTAAATTGCCCGTTTAATCAATTGAATAAACCCACAAATAAATATTAAGTTTTGTTACAATATGTTTAAGTCAATCATTATTCACAGTTACTTTTTGCTCTAAGTTAAACAAACAAATTTTTTTTTATTTCAGTGTAATCTGATCTTCCTCGATTACGACGTATTAGTACTGTTTCATATTAGCCATCAATACATTTACATAATTTACTATCTAGATCCTTGGCTGTTTCTACGTGCTATCACAAAAGTTCACAAAAGAAGCTTCTTAAAATATCTCTAAATATTTACTATTTTCATACGAACCACTCAAAGAGAGTATAGTTGAGGCAGTTTTGTCACATTTCTCTTATATTGGTGTTAAATGCTCTTTTGAACCAATATTTAAAAAGCTCGTGTTTACTTAAAATATGTTACCTTTTTATTAAGTAATCAAAACAACTAAAAGTTACTTCTCATAAATTTTCAACGGATTTACAACACTTATATTATGCAGAAATACTTTATGTGCAAGACAGAGTTAAACTGTGCAAACATGTGAGTTCACTACTACTACTTATAATTTATTTATTTTGTACAAAAAATATTAAACTGCCAATCAAACTGTCTTCAGACCATAGCAGGTAGGCACTACATTAAATACAAAACACAAAACATAACAACACAGGACGAGGGATTAAACATATTTATAATAAAATAATAGTAAAACTATTTCAAGACTTCACAAAGTCACTCACTACGTATGAGGGAAACACTGAGATAAAGGCAACGTCGATAGTTTTATCCGAGAAAAATTCCCATTTCCGAGCTACCACGAGGAACGTTTGAGATTTGTTCATAACAACGTGGAAATGTAAGGGAGGAAGAAAACATATCTCCGAAAAAAAAAAATAAACGTTAGAAATCGGCAACGTTCTTCACGTCACCCACAAGCAAACATAAGGGTAATCCGGTCGTCAGGTGAACTCGGGCCTTCGTTGTAGAAGGCAAATGCTTTGACAACCACAGCTCCGTAGGCCCAAGAAAATTTATTTAAAAATTGTGTAAAATATAATTTGGGGTGTTACCATGCAAATAACTAATTTCCAAACAGCGAACTAGTAGTATGGCCAACGTATGTTCCACAATAATGTTTTTATTTAGTTTAAGCACGTATCCAAATGTTTCCTTTCCATACAGCATCACAGAGGACAATATGAGAAATGTTATGTTCTCGTGCGACAACGCAATACTAAATAAGTATTCCTTCTTGGAAAATCAATAACATAACTGTTTTAACGGAAAACGTAAAACACAGGTAGATAGGTAGGGTTTTACTTCTAGTAGACAGAGCCTATTAGGAACGGAACCACGTGTTCGAACAAGACCAGAAAAGGGTTAGGAATCCATCATAGACTATAGTTTGGAAACATCCCTGCATTCAGCTAGAGTGATTTCAGGAAACCACAGGCCACTGAAAGCAGAATGGTTGGGTGTGGAATCGAACCAGGGCCTTCTCGTACGCCAATTCACACGAAGAAAGATCTAAACAGGTTCTTGAAACCATGAAGACGCGGCTCCAGTCCGAAAGCCAAGATAGTCATCCAGTCAACGGCCGCGAAAGCCTGCAAAACTCTAAAGATCTAAACTAGTTGAAGGCGTTGGAGGAGGAAGATACAGTCTATCTCATGTAAGTTTTCCATATTTTGACAGTTCACTTCTGAAAAGTGTGTCTGTAAACAGGATTGTTAAGCCTGTGCTATTCCAGGAAGCCAGGTAGGTTTAAAGCTCCAAACAATGGAACTGTCAGGCACACTTCACAGACGAGAAATGTCGAAATATGGAAACGATACATGAGACAGACTATATCTCACCTCAAATTGTGGTAAGGAAAGAGGAAGTAGTTCTCGCTTATAAGAGTATAGGCTACAGTATTGCGAAATAGCTGTGACATTTTAGTTAAGATGACAGAGATGACACTAGTTCCTGCTCTGTCGGTATTCATTTCATTTTTATTCTTATTTGATTCAATTGATAAGCTTCTATACTTCTATAAGAAGTAGCTCTACCCCTTACGTCTCAATACGTCTTTACTAACAATTTGTGTGTGATGTGCGTGTGAGAATAACAACCAAATGTGCCATGAGCCCTTATTGCTCCAAAGGGCACCGCCCACACTATTTGACGGTGCATTACCCCGACCTTTCCGTTCGAGCATTTCCCCCACACACACAACCCTCCCGAAATTTCAATTACACAAAACGTTTCATACGAGCTGATGTACGCTTTCCTGTCTTCTCTCTTTCCGGCAATTTCCCATCATGCAACGCTCGTCCGACCTCCGCGAGAACCGTTTTCCCCGAGGGGCGAACGCGCACGCAAGCGTACGTGCGTGCGCGTTATGTACACTACTTTTTTTTGTCAGGGAAATAGTCGCCAGGATATTCGTGGTCCGAGGAAGATAAAGCGAGACGTTTGGGTATGTAAATGTCGGAGAGAAGTCGCCCGTGAGGAATGGCCTTGTGGGCAGTCCTTTTTTTATCCCCTCCCCCCTGCCCCAGAGGTGGTAGGGGTTGATAAGACTTATGAGTATTGTTTGCTTACTCATGGTCGCTTTTCACCTCTCGCCAGCCGCAAACACCACCCCCTCTCGCGGTCCAACAAACTAGGAATTTCCGCATGAAGGTGTCGGCAGCTGAGGCGTGTGCTATGAAACCCCTCCAGACCTCCTCCACAACTCCACCCCCCTTCCCCACACAAATATAACCGCACCCTGTTTTAATTGGGGTGTTTCTCCTCGTAAGATACACTCGCGCCTGGAACAATACACGGAGTGCAAACTGCCAGCAGGAGAGAAACAATCAGGAGCATTAGAACTCTAAAAATAACCTGTACTCAGTTTTCATTTCCTTCTTAGCCACCTCGTAATCCCTCGACCCTGTCACTTTGTAGGGATAAACCCTCATCAATAAATTGTGACGCGGCCGGAGTCTACCAACATACCAGAATAATATTACATCGGTTTGAATATGTACGTAAAGTACAGTTTTACATTTCGTTTAAAACTACTAACGACAGGTGCGAAGTTTTCATTTGGAAAATCGGTCAAAATTATAATTCTTACGTTCTCAGTCAAGCTCATATCCAGGCATATAGAAACGTGTTTGAAAATTGCAAATTTGAAATGTTTTCCGCCGTGTGCTATGTGGAATTTGAAATATTCAGGAAATATAGAATTTGAAACGGCTCGTACGTAAATACCTACGATGTTTTGCTAGAAGTTGCAAGGTATTCATCAGTACGGCCATATTAAAAAAAAATTAATTTTGGTATAAGTAAGTTGGTGCTATGGGAACTCGCTTGAAAATGTGAATCTATGGATTAATTTAGTGGATAGTGTGAGTGCGTGACGACTTTTTGCATTATAATGCAATTTTAAACTGTATTTCCTCAAAATATGAGAAAATAATTTACATAAATACCATTTTTCAGCATTGAATAATGCTATTAGAATCTCCAAATCAACAGCAAATGCTGCATGATATTTCCACCCTTATAAAAATAGCAGGGCTGGCTACCTTCTAATTGCATACAACTGTTTTATCGTCAGTATTTTCGAACATTTCAAGATGGTTTTTGAGTAATGTAATGGGAGGGCTTGTTAGCTCTATTTTATGCTTACACATCTAAATATGTTTATTTTCCAGCCTATTTGTGGTAATGCGCTTGAGATGCTGTAAGGTACGCTTTATTACAGCAAGAAAGCGTATTTTAATCGTCACTGAAACTAAATAATTTTAGAATATTTTATCGAATAACTATTGTGGATAGGAACTGTCTATTCTGTGAGAACGGGATCTTCTACACGCATTCGGGAGAACCACGGCGGTGTAGTAATACTTACAAGTGCGCTTCCCACCATGTTTACCCAGTTTAGATTCCCAATAAGGTCTCTTCTGATGTTCACGTGTGCGGAATAGTGGTGAACGTAGGGTTGCCAACTTCTTCAGATTTACTATAAGGGACATTTATGATAACTATTCACAACATTTGACCTCTAGTGAAATACTATTATTGACAGCAAAATTTTAATACCACCAGAAAAGTAAGCAGTTCTGCGTCTCACATAATTCGCATCATTTCAGAACATACAGGCATGACAGCAAATTATTATTTGCATGTGTATATAAATGGCGTAATAGTTTTTCAATATTCTGACAAGGTATATTAATTTTGGTTTCCAAAAATTCTTAACCACCGGAAATATGGTGTCCCGTCAAATGTCCATACGGGATATTTCTTTTAACCATAGGATACGGGAAATCCCGTACAAACCGGGACAGTTGGCAACCCTAGGTGAACGTTGAAGTTGTCAGACTAATTTTCTCGAAGTACTGCCGTCTCCTCTACCCTTCCATTTCGCTGCATATCCATCCTCATAACCCTCCGACTACTGCATGAGATTTCACAGCTAAGCTCTGGCTATTTAGTGTCTCCATTCTTGGCATGTTTTTGGAATAAACATAGGCCTAGGTATGTCGTGATGTTTTACACCGCAACTAATCTTTCTAAAATTTCTGGGACGACATAATGTTGCAATGGCGTATGTCCACAATAATACAGTTTGTCGTTGAACTGTAATAATATTACAACGTTACATAAATCTTGAGTGCCCTACATCACTTAGTAGAATACCCAATGTATCTGCAAATATTGTCACATTCGAATGTCATTTCTTGGTTTTTTAATTGAAATTTGCCGGCCTCCGCTGCGTGGTCGGTAGCCTGCCGGCGTACGGTGCGAAAGGTCCTGGGTTCGAATCCTAGTATGGGCATGTATGTTTGCGTTGTTTCCTTAGGTTTATATAGTTTGTAAGCCGTCCCTTACAAATCGTAACTGCATAAAACCGCGGGAAGTAAATAAACCCTCTAACATATTAAAATAAATAAAAATTAAATTAAATTCTGAAAACTTGATAACGTCTGTTAACGTTTTTACGCACTTGCTGGTGAAACATCCATAATAAGGGTTAATTTTACTTCAGCAATTGACAAATGAATATAATATTTTTAAAAATATGTTATTTGTAGTAGTTTTTTACGTATCTTCTTGTAAAATTACAATTAGTTCAACACTCCACCCGTCATTACAAGGATTTTTCCTTTTTTTATTACTCAGTCATTTATACTATTTTATCAATAACATTTTGAAAATATTTAGCCCGGTGTTCGTGAAGGAAAATATTTCTGAAACTTGTACGGCGGGGTTCAAATATTTCAGGTCGGAGTTTTGTCCCCAATCAAAACTTTATGATTCATTGTCGTGTAAGTTTAATACTATATCCCGAATGGTAAATTCCAAACTTTCATTTTATTCCTTATTTGTGAGAACGTTAACATACATTTTGAGGTTTAACAGCTTTACAGATTGGTGCACCATGAAGACGTTTTACTTGTTCATCGTTGTCATTGTGATATAGCTTTAACACTTCCGCGCCCCAACTAAGCGAACATTTTATTTTTATATGACTTATTATAATATAGAGTAGAGAATGAACCTGGGAGCAGGGTACACTGTAAAAACTTCCTAAAATGTTTAGGACGTAGTTAACCTAAACGCAATATGGGACAGTTACCACACTTCCGCCTTGTAAATATGCAAAATATACAGTTGTTCCAATACAAGTCTGGTAACTTTAGTACACATTTGCATGTTTTATAAAAATGTTGAGGAGTGCTGCCATGGCTGTCTGAGAAACAATTCTACCATACCTACTTTCTTAGCGCTCCTATACGCTCGTGTGACAAATTTACAGTCTATTTTTTAGAGTGTATCACGAACAGTGAATCAGGTTTTCAACCTGGAAGCTCGTGGGTATCTGCCGTTTCCTGAGAGATGATATTAAATGAGACCCTACAATGAAGCAGCGACAGGCAAGGGTTGGGGAAATGGGAGTACTCGGAGAAAACCCGCCTACCAAATTCAACGCCCGTCGTGTTTTCCATATGCGAAATGTCCGGGACCTACCCCACCGGGAATCTAACCCGGGTCGAGTGGTATGATCACTACACTACCTCGGCCCTTTTGAGCGATTAAATCTCTTCCATAAATCATACATATAACCTTGTTAGCATACAGACTATTGTGAAATCGATGGCCGGGGTAGGATTTAAACACAATGAATGACACTTTTTTTCTCACTCACTTTAATTGTCTTTTGTATTTTTACTTTACATTCAGTAGTTCTTTTCAGAAATCAAACTTAGACCCTGGCCTAGCCAAAAAAAATCAAAAAATTAGTCACGATTTTGTAATGTATTGCAAAGTGTTATGAATTCCGCGTTGTGCGTAATTTCACGTAAGCCTAGGGCCTCTTGGTGTCTTTGTACTGACAAGTAAAATTCTAGAACCTTACTAAACTTAAAGCACGAGATTATTTTTTATTAAAGCATAAAATTTTGTCTTCCTCGCCAAACGTCTGAGTATTTTCACTGGGTAGGATTGCAGCCCCAAATATCAAGCACAGTCAAACAAATCAGTTTGTAAAAAGCCAATGAATTTAACACACGTATTAGGTGAGATTTTAGAAACTTAATGGAATTCTACTTGGCTATTTCAAAGTTGTAATGGCAACCCACTTATAATTTCATTGAAAAAAAAAATTTTTAAGTAAATGGGTGTGGTTTTTTCAATAATGAACGTTAATGAACATGCTTTTACTGTAATTACCTGTTTACTAAGCATTATGATAAACACAGTTAAAGCTTTAGTTTCCTGTGTGTGTTCGAAACAACTCTGAATTACTTAGCCAACATTTCCGTAACGACCATAATTTGTCACAGCGAGCGCAAACGTTTTACAGCTATCGTGGCATCTGGCAGTGACATTAGTGGCATCCGTTACGGATATTTACGACTGCTCTCAATGCGAGGAGTATTTCTCTCGGAATAGTAATACTTCCCCACTTGATGCGCTGGCTCGGCGTTTCCCAGAAACTTGCTCGTACCAGATATATTAGGGCTGGCGAGGAGAAGATAACCGTGTCTGCAGAAAGAGGAGGACGGAGAAATGATAAGCGACGTAGGGGATAAAAATGAAGAATTGGCGGGGGTAACAGGAACGGCAATAATAAACTTTTCTCTTTGACAACGAGTTAAAAAATTGCAAAATGTTCGCTTCGTAGTAGCTGCATATTTCTTATGAAATAGCGTATGTACGTACATAAAATTAAATGTCTTCTGGGTTACGAAAAAAAATACCGTAAAATGTTTTCGTGAATAATGTCAGTTGCAGGAAATAATGGTTTAAGTTCAATATCGAAGAGAGACTTTCATACTGTTATGTATATTTGACTAAAGTTGACAACCAAGGTTGACGTAATTTTCACGTCCGAGACCTACAAGTGCGAAGTGCTAAAGGCAAATCACCACGGACATCATACCTAATCCTAGCCTCCATACGCACTGAACTGGCATACATTTTTCGCCTATAGACTGCCTTAGTGAGATATTCAGGGATGATACCATATTGTTTTATGACACAATATATACAAATAAAAACATGTTGTACACGTGTATATCATTTTAATCAATTATGCATCAACATTTACGTAACTAAAAATAACATGAAACACCGATTTCCGCCGTTTTCGGTTTGCTAGAATTTATGGCGAAATGACTTTCGGGAAAACGACGTTGGCTATTTGCTATGAACAAATATAGTTATTCGATGTAACGACTTTAGGGAAAACGACTGTTTGAGAAGTTAAGGAAGGTGTTGAAAAATTAGGTAAAACTACTTTCGGCCAAGTGACTTTTCGGCAAAACGACTTTTCGGATGAGTTATTTCGGCAAAGCTATCTTCTGCGAAAAGGTTTTCGGCTGAACGATTTTCAGTGAAAATTATTTTCGGGAAAATGAAGCGCTGAAAGTACTATTCGGAAAAACGATTTTCGGGAAAATAACACACACCCTTTTAAATTACTATGTTAACAAGAATGTTAACGAAATTTTGAAAACAGGCATTTCTAATTGTATCTTTCCTTGATGGCATGCCAAAATTACATTATTCTGCATATACTTTTGCTGGCCTCTGCTTTCGCATTGCTCTCTAAAAAACTCTAAATGATGCCCTTTATCACTCTCTTAAATCCATTAAAAAACAGTAAGGGTGAGAATTGCGCTCCCAACACATTACCACAGCGCTTCTATGCCCAAGTCCCTGAACTGACAAGCCTTGCTTACATCATCCTGCTAGAGGTATGGGAATTTATGTGGTAACCCTACCACTTCGCTGGTATAAAATCTGTAACTAAGTTCGGTAAATTATCCAAGATTAGTGCTGTATGAATATGAGCAGTACATTTTGAAACATAACGATACTAAAAAATAAATAAATAAATAAATAATTTTTGTTGGCTGAAGTCTCAAGTAGTGTTATACGATGCACGAGATATTTTTAAAATTGAGATCGCTCAGCTGAAATAATTTTTATAGCTCACTTTAGCATTGGATACGTATGTATTGGTTTCGGATAACACTGATCTATGAATCACCGCGCTGCACGTCAAGAGCAAGATGTGCCTTTTAATACAAAAACAAATAAAAATTCCAGTAATGTCATATAATAGTATTTGTGAGAAGAATCACACTATTCACGTGGGTGTAGTTAGGTGTCCAAGTAGATATTTGTGTTAATGTTTGCCAGCCTCAGGTTATAAAATGTAATGTTCGACTAACTCACCGACTGACTCACTACTACCTGACTCATTACCCACTGACTTGCTAACTTACTGACTTACCCACTACTTACTCATTGTCTGATTCACTAAATAACTAATTCGCTCATAAACGGACAGCCGAATGTTGGCTGCAGCATCATTAAAATTTAGGTACGCATTTCCATTACGGAGTAAATGCCTACTTACGGGGAACTTTTAGTAATTATGAGTAAAAATTTACCTATTAGATAGTCAAGTAGTTAATTTACAAGTTGATACAGCATTATACTTTCAGATTTCAAAGATTTATGACATAAATACCTAAAAAACGTACAAAAAGAAAATATAGGACACAATTGCCAATGTCGTCGTGCTTCTGTCCAGAATTTATCGTGTTCTTGTATAACTAAGCGAAGAAGACATTTTAAGAGTAGAAGAATTTATAGGAAATTTCGTCACGAAAACCAAATCAGCAAAAATTGTTTAAAGCCGCCTTGAAAATTTAAGCTTATATTTCTAATACTGGATCCGCCTTGCCTGAAAATGTATATTAAATAGCAACGTCCCCTATACAGGTACCCACACTAAGTTCGAGTTTATTAATAAGCACAATCAAATAAATACGGCGATATCCTAAGGCTTAATGGCTCCAACCGAGCATCTATGTTACCTGACTGGAACGTAAATTTTTCTCTGCACAGCGATTGGTCATACTTGTGACATGCTACCGAGGAGAAAATCCAACGTGATTCTATCACGCTTGCGATCTTACCCAAAAACAAAATAAAATTCATATATAACAGTAAGTGGCATTATTGAAGTGCAATGTACGTTGTTTAACATTGAGAATGAAAACATTTTCGCTTAAAGTACAATCGCAGTTGTATATTTTAGCTCGTTAATTTTTTTTTTTAACGAAAGTGATTTCTTTACACCAGTAAAATAAAATTTGACTTGGATTTCTGGATCACTTATATTGTTATAAGCCTACAGGCTGCACTACAATTGATTTAGCACAGAATATAGCACACGCACAGGAAGTTTAATCGAAGGTTTTTGGTGGGGCGCGTTACAATTACAAACAGCTAGGGCCACGAACTGTTCGCAAAAAGGATTTTGCCCCAGTTTGTTTCAGTGACTGGATGTTTTAAAACTCGCACGTCTTGAGGTTCTACCTCCAAATCACAAATGAGTGGAGTTGAAGTAACCTTACTGTCATTGGTGCAGTCTATGAGAGACGTCTCTTAGCTAAGATACGCTGCCAATAACCATGAAGCAAAGCTGCAGATGTGCACGTAAGGCATTGAAAAAATCTGGGGCAAAATTATTTTCGCGAAAAGTTCATGGCCCTACAAATAGCACGCGCACATGAAAATAGCACAGGATCGCCGCATATAAAGTTGGACAATATCCTATAATCCTGTGCGCTGTGCGTAGCCAATCAGAACATTGATACCACCGGGTTCATAGAAAATAAACACGGATGAAAATGGAAACTAGTTTGATTAACCTTTGTAAAAATTCGCGCCGAAGTTAGTAAATCGATTTGTTCGAAATGAAATTGTGTTCAAGATTTATAACCGTTACTGCAATTTTAAACAAATAAGTTCACTTGATTTTGTATAATAAAATTAACAAAACAAGTTATTTACGAAAGGCGGTAACAATCAAAATATTTAGAATCAGTGATACCAACACAAACACGTGTAATTTACCAGTGTAACTTGTTTTCGCTTTAACAACATCCGCTGTTTCTGTGCGTGTGTTGTTTCAATTGTAGTTTGCAGCTCTGTGCTGTGCGAGTGTTATGTGTTGTGCGTGTTCTGTTTTCTATGCTAAATAAATTGTAGTGGTCCCATAAGTGCTCATAATAATGTTAAAGGCAGGATGGGACACAGTCACTATAGTTGGTTCTGAATATTTTATACCAACCCAATGTTCAGATGTTTTCCAGTCATTCTGAGTCAGGTTACGTCGATTAGTCATCATGAGAAAATAATTATGAGAAGTATGAACTTCAACCAGAAGTCAGACATCACCTACTTATAAATATACGTGTCCTTCTGTCCACGGGGCTTAATATTTAATAGCAAACTCTGCGATCTCACTTATTTACGTGACGTTTGTAAAGTTGATATGGTTTAGCATTGAATTTATTGTCTTAAGACGTAATACAAACTGAAGTTGTTTAATCAAGAACTGGAGCATAAAAGTGTCCAGTTCAACGTAGCAGAAGAGGTAGAGTGAGGGAGAGAATTTTGGTCGGCGCTTAACATCGATGTCTTTAGCGATGGTGAGGGGTGATACGAAGTGAGTATGGAGCAGCCCAGGAATAAAAGGGCCGAGGAAACGGGAGATTCTAGATAAAACCCGCCGACCAACGGCATCCCATATTCACACATGCGAAAATCCGGGGTCTGATCCCACCTTGGTGAAAGGCGAGATGCCTGACCCCTCGACCACCGTGGTCCCCAGAATAGGTAGAAATAATGACAATAATCAAAATAAATAGCATATCAAGAGGATACCAGAAAACCAGGGTATCATCACACCCAGGGTGCAGATGTTATGAATGAGAGCCCGTAGGCAGTTTGCGTACCCCGAAGAATGACATGAAATGAGTACCTACGATAGAGAAGCACCGGAATGAAGGGGCGGGGGAAACGGGTGATTCCCGAAAAAAACCGCCGGCCAGCGACATCGTCCGGCACGATTCTCACTTGCGAAAATCCGGGGTCCGACCCCGCCGGGGACAAACCCGGATCGGCTAGGTGGGAGGCGAGCGGACACATGGGGTTAGTAATCTCTAAACAGTGAGGTCATTAGAGAATCTTTGTAAGGATTCATTCAAAATTTTTAATGATTTAGGAAAACAATTGAAAACTAAAGTCAGGATGGACCGGCTAAGAATTGAACCCGGGTGATTCTGAATGCTAGTCAGGTGTTTTATTACATTGCTATCTCGCTTTTTGGATTAAGGTATGCATATTTCTCAAACAGCTTTAAAGAGTTTTCAATTGTACAGAGGAACAGCTGCAACCGGTTTTTTTTTCTTTACAGTTTTCACGTCCTTTCATGGTTCGAAATCTATAAGAAGACAGATGCATGTTCACTGCATATATGTACAAAGTGTGACGTCATTTAATAATGTCCCGTAAAGTCGCGTTAACGATGTGTATCGCACACCAGTTCAGTGATTGGCGCCTTGAGTCTACGATAAGTCGTAATACGCGAACCTTAGTCGCCCTTAGCGGTCCAGCACTTCTAAACCTCTGCCGAGTAAAATATTATCAACCAGGCGAGTACCTTAATGATCACGGTCCCCAAGGACCGAGGAATATGGTGAACGACCACTTCTTAGACGTGGTTGTCCGGTAAGGATGGGGTCGAGGGTGTGTAAGGAAGAGGTTTAGTCGCTGAAGTAGGTGCTAAACGTGTTAGGTACCCCGTGGGCAACCAGCATAGCCGGCCAGCTCGCCCGGGCAGGGGGTTGTTCCTGTAGACTCCGCTCGTACAGTTAACGAGCAAGGGGAACTGGAGACTCGAGTGGTCAAGCGACGCAGACACAGGGTTGTAGGTGACGTCGTCCCCGAAGTTGGCGCGGAGGTAGCTAGGGGTGTGAGAAGGTTGTCCGCGGTGGAGTGGCTGTCCAATCAGGCGCCTCTGAGAGGGGACGAGTTGTTAACTCTCCTGAGTCTGCGGTTGGTGAAGGGGTCGAGGCGGGAGGTTGACGACGACGGCGTGAAGAACGTTGCCCAGGACTAGAGGCGTGGAAGGGGTCAGTTTTCGGACACTTGTGGGTAACTCCAGCCAAGAGGAAGTTCTACTCGCGCGCGACGGACGAGGGCGAGTGCAGCGGAGCCGGTAGAGACTGTCTCGAAGTTAGCAACGGATAGAAATGTATGTTACAAGTTTGAAGGCGCCTCCTACCTGCATCTGTTTTGCGTGTTTGTGGCACAGAAGCGAAGAAACGATGCTGGCGATACTGAGGTGAACACAAGAAAAGTATGGTTGTCAGTAGCATAGTTTTAATTAAATAGGGAGAACAATCCTAACTGTTACTGTTGTTCCCGCCTGAATTGTTCCAACAATGTGTTTTGTAGATGGAGCAAAGTAATTTCTTCCTTCTACCGGACAAACTGTTATTTTTAGAGAACGTGTGTTGCAGGAACAATACAGATAGTACCGGCAGCTAAACGGTATTGTTGGACCGTATTTAACATAATTGTAGTACCTATAACAATACTTTTCTCTTAAGCCTTATGTCCCGGTGCTTCTGATACGCAAGGCGCTGAAGTTGTAAGCCGTTTTCAGGTAACTATGAAAGACTGAGTGGTTACCATTAGAATTCATACGCGGATTATAATAAAATATTACACATCGGCGGTTTTCTATGTTAATCAAAAATAGATTTTGACATGAATATGTGTGTGAAGTCTGTTTCTTGCTATGTTAGAAGACTAAACGAAACTAAAGTGTTTAAATATGCATAATGTTTTTAAAGATCATCAAACGTCCTCTGAAATGCGATTCCGTATATCAGTACTTTGAAAACATGTTTAACATAATTTCAAAAAATAAACGCGAGTTTTTAGTAGCACTATATATCATATCACCAGCCAATACTATGAAAGCCGATATCGTGTAATTTTTATCTTATTTTCTATAATTTAAATATATATCCAAGTTAACATTCCTACGATTCCGATGAAAAATCTTCAAGCATTGAATAAGGGACTCCTCGAAATTGTAACAGTAAATGTGTTCATTATTTCAAATTCAATATATATATATATATATATATATATATATATATATATATATATATATATATATATATATATATATATA
>PNEQ01088723.1:0-33335 GCA_003012365.1 Medauroidea extradentata | reverse complement strand
GCCGGGACTTGGCACATCAATGTTTGTGCAGACCTCGGCGAAATAACCAAATGGACATCTCTCCGGCGGTAAAACTCAACTATTTACCTTTGTAAGTTAAAAGGAAGAGAACCGTAGTAATTTAAGTGCGGTGAGCCGAGCTGATAAGTTGTTTGTTAAAACTAATATTGTCCCGGTAGGCGAGAGCATTCCAGGGTAATGTTAATTTTTGTGTTTGATTATGTGAAGTGATGTAAGTGTTGAGAATGAAGAAAGCCATCTTGTACTATCTTCCTTGTCTGGTGATGTGTAAAGTTCCGGAGAGAGGGCGTTGAGAGCGCAAAACAAACTGTTTTGGTACCAACTGCGAGCACTGGCGATGAGGCAAAGGCTGATTTCCAACAAAAATTCATATTATATTTAATTGGAACCTTGTAACTAATTCTTCTGGTGAAACATAATTATATTGTTACGTTTCATTGTATAAAATGTTAAAGAAACTTAAGTTCAAATAATCAGGAATGCTCTCTAAGGTAGGATGCAGGCCTAGGGAGGCTGTGCTAAGGTTGCCATCTTGAGCAACTGTCGCCAGGGGCTAGCGAGTTTGCTGGACCTCCGGTGCGGCCTTCTTGGCTATCTGAATGTCGGCGTGAACGGACGTGCGGGGCGCGTGCTGGTGAATGCACGTGCTAACGTAATCGAGATGCATCAGCTCGGTTGTAAGAGTTTGTGGGGCATAAGTATTTAATATGGCTTGTTGAGGTGACATCCTAGCAATTTAATATAACATTTAAAAGGGGGTACGGCAAGGCTCACCGCGTGGTCAAAAACGTGCATGTATGTAAGGTGATGTGTTATTTCGGGGCACAGTAAAATTGTTTATCTACCTCTAAATCAAGTGAATCTTTCTTATATTCATCCTCCTGCTCTTCGTCCTTTCACGGACCCACGACAACGAGAGACGATTTTGGTGCCTACCCTGAAGCTGTTAGAGCCGTGAGCAGTTAAGAACCCCGTTAATGTATCGCACCCTGGTATAGCATGGTGTGGAGGCCGGTACCAGTACACTAAGACTCCTTCAATAAATAAAATAAAAAAGATGAGAAAACAAATACTATATATTCATGCGAGAGAAAAATAATGTAAAATAATTACTTACAATACTAAGTACAAGAGTTCTTACTAGTGTAGCGAGGCTCTCGCTGCTGCTGCTGCCGCTCTTATAGTATTCATCAATTGTAGTCGAAAACTTTGAGGTTATAGTCAAAACTCTGAGGTTGTCTTCCAGTACTTTGAAGCATGGAGTATTACACGAAGTATGGTTTACTAAAGGAAAAGAGTTTTGCTCATACTATATTTTATTTCCCGTTAAAGTAGTTCAATCATAACATCACTCTACGTACATGAGCGCTCATCGTTAGAGTAAAAAAAGTGACAACAACCTCAATTCTGATATTTCAACAACAGCATTTATGTTGAGGTTATGTTACTACCATGTACGGTTCTTGCAGTACAGATTCTTGAAATTTATAAACACTTGCTGATCGCCATCTTAGCACAAACAATCACCGAGCTCAACTCAACACAAAAATTCTACCTGCAATAACAGTTAACACTCTCGTGCACGTTCCCTCAGTTAAAAACTAAAGGCTCTCTCTCTCCAATCTCACGCTCGAATACTCTCGCCCCCAACAAGTCCTGGTGCTTGCACCCGACTGACACTGGCACTCGCCGCCAGACAACTGGCAGAATGGTACAAGATCCCAACTAACAAAAACGGACAAACATACCTTAAAATAATACAAAAAAGGTGACAAATAGTGCATTATATTTATGAATTTTACAATGAAAAACACACAATTTTAACATAAAAATATTAAATGAGGACAAAAATTGCAAAAAGTTGCGACAATTTCCATGGTGCAATACTCTAAGCAGACATAGGTAAAAGCTGAACAACGTGTGTCAATCATCCGCGTCACTGAGAAAACACCAATGATCCGACCACAACGTCTGTGCCAGAAACACACACAAGAAGTTACTCATTTCACCAGGAAAATTTAATAAACTACTAAAATCTGCCAAAACTCAAAACTAAGAAAAATACAAGATAAAGTTACATCAACAAAATTAATTAAAATTCTACGGTGGTCAATTTTAAACCAAACAAGCCTGAAAACGAAACTAAAAACTCTACTCTAAAATTCCTGACTGTATTTTGTGTTAAAATTTCGAAACCTGAATTTAAATTACTAAAATCCCCAATTACTAAGTTGTTGAATCATGTTGTATCATCTCAAACACCTGATGAAGCAATATGGAGAAAGGCATACAGCCTGCAAGAAAAAAATTTTAATTTAAATAAGAGAAACTATTACACATAAATTTAAAATATGTACGTAGAGGGAAGTGCCTGCACACTTCACACTGGCATACTCTCAATTACTTCTGCAACCTTTGTGTTCCACTACAGCACAAAAACCATTTTTTAAGAACAGTCCAAAATATATACATAGCTACAATATACACCAAGATTTAGACACACATTGTTCCCAAAATGATGTGGATGGTATCTGAATAGTACATGTACAAATACAGTATTCAGTTACCTATTTTCTGGAACTGTTCCTGGGCCTCCTTGCTGAGCAGGCTAAAATGTGGAGGAAATGAAGGACTATTCATGTCTAGCAGTGATATCATGTCCTTCCTCCCAACACGCACTTTTCTCTTTGAACCAACATATGGATAGATGGAATGGATTCCCTGCAAATGTTAACATTACTACAACATTACACGTTCATGTTACACAAAAGAAGACTGTGATGTTCACTGCCAAAATCATCAGAATCGTACCTCGTTGGCGAGCCTGAAACTACAAGTTGTGCCTTTGTTGTCACTCCTGGCGAGCGTCTTGACACCTGTGTTGATTATCTGCAACAAAGCTTCAAAATCAGGGTTCACAAAACGTAAGGTTTTTATAGGTCATTAGATTTCCGTAATAATACAGTGTAATTCTCAATAGTTTGCAACTGAATTATCAGCTTTCCGGATTAACTACAGCACATTGGTAAATAATAATCTTTCTTATAACAGTAATGCAACCTCTATTTTATGACAAGATATTAATGAAAAGTTTGTTTAGGTGATGAAAATGTAAACTACTTACTAGCAATCATTACGTGATTCTCTAACCTATATGTATAAGAAAACAGTTAGTAAATTTTTATAATGGTTCTAATGTACAAATTGTATACTACAACTACATACAGTATAACCCCGATTAGACGTTCCTCCAAATTAAACTTTCTCCTTACATACACCATACTATATTTCTCCACCAGTTTCCCTAATATGTTAACAATGTACACTAGACCCCTGATTTTACGAATACTCACGGTTCCTCTCATCACATTTGTAAAACCGGTACCTTCGTAAATTCGATAGCGGCTCATTTTCCCCCCCCCCCCCCTCCTAACCATGAAACCTTAACAGAAAATTTTAAAATAACATTTTTTCTGCAAAGTGTCTCTAGTCCGACCCCGACTTCTGTAGCGTTTTGCGGAAATTAATAAACGTAATAATGTAAACATAAATTGATATCGGTAGCAAGACGTCACACTGTTGAGCGGTAGATATGACCAACCCTTGTCCCCAAAAAATTAGAAAATCGAGATTTTGAGTGTCTTCTCTCGAGCGAATAGCCTGACTTCCGTAGTATTTACCGGAAAAACAAAGTAATTGTTAGTTGAAATATAAATTTATATAAACAGGCAGACGTCTTATGATCAAAAGAACACCGCTAAACAATGGATATGACCGATCCTTTTCCTAAAAAAAAATTAGAAAATCGAGATTCCGAGTGTCTTCTCTCGAGCGAATAGACCGACTTCCGTAGCATTTAACAGAAAAATAAAGCAAGTGATATTATATCAATAGGCAGACGTCTTACGATCAAAAGAACACCGCTAAACAATAGATATGACCGACCCCTGTCCTAAAAAAAAAAAAAAAAAAAAAACGAGCTGCCGATTGCCTACTCGCGAGCGAATAGCCCGATTTGCATAGCGTTTAATGGAGAAAAAAAAGTAGGGATTCCTTACTAACACAGTGACCTTGTAAATTATTCACCAAAGAAAGAAGAAAAAAAAACAGTTGTATTTATTCATTGGCCAGTTTTATACATATAACTTAACGTCAAAACAATCCCTCGACATTTGATTAATTGTACACAAATGTAAGTACAAGTAGCGTGCAGAGCGGACAGATAGCGCAACTGTATGAACGTTCACAAGATGGTAGATAAATAGCGGCACCGTAGCATATTCCGATGTTCAATGTTCCAAAAACGCTATTTTGTGACGTTCTTACCTAAAATCGTTGAGGATTACATGTATAAGTGGTTGCAAATAATCACTTTCACAGCCAGTATATACGGTAAAAATAAATTAGGAGCTCCGGGATTGCGTAATGCACGAACGTCTCCCATTTATTTTTAAAGTTCGACATACCCGGAGACAAATTTTTCTACACATGTAAAATAATAGGTAGCGCTATTATTGTACTCACTTGTGAAATGCACTTTTTACGACACGGAGTAACGCATTGTTTAAGCAAATTATGCGCCAAGTTAATTGTTTTAAGTACGTACGGTGTTAACCCAATAAAGAAAAATAGTATCACACTATTATTTGTAGGGTTCGTGTAAAAAAGTAAATGCATTCTGCGCAAGGCGAGAGAGATATAAGACATCCTGAAACAGCCTAGAAGAAGGCTGTACTATAGTTAAATGAACACATGCACATGCGCTGGAACTTTGCGGCTATAGGCTAGTACGACCTCAATATAGATCCTAATACGTCGTCATAGTTGACGGAGACAGGCCGGCTGGATTGGCACAGGCACAGCGCGCGGTTTTCAAACTGTCACTGCCGCATTTTTTAACGGATTTTCACTATTTTTGTTTTATTTTTAATATTGTGACTTACAAGTAATACCTGCAACTCTACAATTCACATTTTAATGCCATGAATTAGATAATGTATGGTTTATTCATTGTCAATGTAATTCCTTACAATTTTTTTTTGTCATAGAATTTTGTCATTTTTTATGGTTCCTGAGATTGTATTCGTAGAAGCGCTACCTTCGTTAAATCCAGACTTCGTAAAATCGGGTGTCTAGGGTACCTATTATATTCTTGCCATTTACTCTGCTATTGATAATGGTTTCCCATCTATTATACTTTTATTTCATTCCTAAAAAAACACTGGTACATAGTTAAATGTTCTGTATGTTGCCTTTTCATACTGTAAACAAATAATGGAACACCAAAATGGAAAATCTATACAGAGTATGCAGAGTTATTGTAGTATACATCTGTCAATGCTGTTATGAATACATCAAATGTGAGGTTATTAGTTAATTAAAGATGAGGTTTTGGGAATTCTAGAACTAGTATTACACAACAAAATAAAAACATTTAAACAGTTATTTTAAATTAAATACTTTGTAGTTTACAAAACAATTATATATTGATAAAATTATTGTGTATATTTTGGAGAAATGTATTACCACACATTAATTTTAAAAGTTACCGATAAAATGTTATAGTTTTGCCTCTATTTACACTTTCTCTTTATTCACACAATGGCTTGTCATTATAAAATGGTAAAATAGACTTTTTAATGTATTACACCTTATGCAGTTCTCCTTTTGAAAAGTGTTATTCAAGGGTTCCACTGTATAAATATTGTAATGACGTCACAGTGATTTCAGGGGTCAGACCTCTCGCCTACCACCTAGACGATCCAAATTCGATACCCAGCGGGGCAGAACCTGGTTTTTTTGCATGTGGAAAACATGGCGGGCGTTGCCGTTGGCTGGCAGGTTTTCTAGGAGAACTCTCGCTTCCTCCACCTCTCTCATTCTATTCCTGCTCCACACTCAACCCATTATTTGGCCGGATGGGTGACAGCAGCATGCACAACCTTTACACCAGCCTTCGCTCACACACAATGTCACCATGCCTGAAGGCATTTTATACACATTGTAATATTATCAAGTTTCAAATAAACTTTGACCTACTATAAAACAGTGAAAAATATATCTTACCCTACCAACACATTTTAATTATATAACAAAAGTAATATCCTTAGTTAAGTTCTCAGGTTTTCGTAGCTGTACTGCAATAAAAAAACTAATTTCTGCTCAACAAAAAATTATAAATAAATGATATTAACAATAGTAGGAATTTTTTTTGTTGTTGAAATTACAATACTGTATTTACCCAAACATACAATGATATTATACTTCCAAAATGTTACGGGTCGTCTTATTTTCACATAAATAAATTGTTGAGGGTTAACACTCATGCATTAATAATTAATATTTATACATGTAAAATAGTCCGTGGCTTATAGCAAATACTACATATTATTTATGAAAATACAAGTTTGGTAAGTATTAAAAGCAAAAGTAACATAAATCACAATTAAAAGTGAGAAAGTGAGGTTTAGTTAATTTTCAATCAACAATTCTTCTGGTAGACCACATTACTGGCATTTAATTTATGCAGGTTTATACTTACAACTGCAAAAATAATTTACAAAACAGCTGCTAAAATATTGGTACATGAAATTAATATGTATACACGTCAGTGCATCAAAATTCACCACATGCAGCTGTCTATGCATTTTTTAGTTAACGGTGGTATGGTGGATGGTGTTATTTTTTTTTTAAAACAAAATGTTTTGTAAGCTAGTGTGTGTTCCATTCCTTATGCTCGCGCACGTAGGGCTTGTTCCATTGCGTGCACAAACGCACGTGAACACAAAAGGTTGTTCCACAATGCTGCGCAGGTTATTTACTATGGGGCTGACCAACATGGCGTCATATATGGGAACGTGCCTATGTTGTTCTCGTTAGACTGCCGACGTTTTTCCACTTGTGATTTAAGGATGCCAGCTGATAAATGAAAGCACGTGTCACGTTATCAGTGACCATGTTATTAAAATTGGTTTTCAGCAGAGAAGGGAATTTGAGAACTGTAGTTAAAATGTGAAATTTAAACTAATGGTGGTTAGGCATGCAAAAATGCATAACAATTGTGCTGCAACCAAAATTATACACAGGCTGAGACTTTGAGAAAATAAACCACTTTGATGATGGTTTAAGCTTTTTCTTCTTTTACTTAAGGATATGTGTGTTAAAATAAATTTCATATTTGATTTTTGAGTTTATTCTCCAGACCTGTTAACATGGATTTGTGGCAAAAATAAAATTCTACTCTTACCATAGGGCAAATACAGGTAGTTGTCTTATATTCAGAGAAATACGGTGTACCGTGTTTTATCGCGTAATCGTAACATATTTTATGCCAGATTTAGTGCAAAAAATCATGGGTGCGAGCAATATGACAGAAATATTTGTATGGTGATGTTTGAGCCTTAAACTTTACATAATTTACCTTACATATCATAAAGTTTGTCAATATTTCCTGCAGAAATATTGCCGCTAGAAGCAAAAAAAAAAAAATTGTAATTAAAATGGTTAAGGTTATGTTCGGCAACCTAATTTTGTGTATACTGAAATATCCACATTTAGCGAGAACAATTCCATGATCAGTACTATTTTTTCCACAGTAAAAATCTTTAATTTTCATAATTTAGCTGTTGTTTCACATACCATGACCGTACATTACCGTTACGATGTTTATTTTTTTTGTAACGTCACGGAAAAGCTACGTTTAGTTGAGCGAGACCACAAACTTCTACGGCAGTGAACAAGACAAATACACAAGATGGTCGATCGTAAAACTACTAGTACTTGTCTCATTGCGCTTTCTTCGTAGTGCTGCTAGTCACAATTACAACTGATTCTACTGGTACTGAATACAGTTGATTATTGCGGCAGGCATTTTTCTCAACTTCGAGTGTTGTTATTGAATGCAATCAACATTACGGTGCGACTATTACGTGAGGAAAACTTTTTTGCCTCCTTTCATGACCGGAAAATTAGATGCAACGGTTATGCGATGGCGACAATTATGCGCGAAAACACTGTATATTGCACAGTTCCGAAAACAAAATACCCAAACAGAACAATTTTTGCTGAATGTTAATTCTGAGACACATCAATACAATCTGATTTCACATAAATAAAAAAAAAATTAAGGTTGCATAAACTCTAATCAAAGATACCTTTAGTTTATCCTCATTGTTGACGACAATGTCCCTCACACTGGGTGAAGTCAAATAAATGTTTTTCTTTTTTCCTTCCTTACACCTTGTAAGGAATTGTGATGGCAGGAGGTCCTCACTTAGGTCATAAAACTCCCTACAACATACACACACCTTTCAAATTTTACTATTTATCAAAACACATACCTTTTACAATCAAGGTGCCCTCAGCAGTGTACTAAACATATCATATTAACAGCACATGCAAAGGTTACCCAAGGGCAGAGAATCACACTTCATGAGTAGACGTCTGATTAGTAGCCAGTATGCATCTGCCGTACCCTGAGGGACAAAATGAAATGAAAGCCTGTGATGGAGAAGCAACGGAATGTGAAGGAACTGGGAGATGAGAGCACCCCAAGAAAAACCGCCAGCCAACAGCAATCTCCACAACATTTCTAACATGAAAAAATTAGGCAGTCGACACTGCAGGAAATAGAACCCGGATCACACTAATGGAAGGTAAACTCCCTAGCCACTGCAATGGTAGTGTTCTGGTTAGATCATTAGCCTCGCACCCAGACTTTCATGGTTCAATTCCCACTGGGATTGCTCCCAATTTACAAATGTAATAAACTTGGCAGATATTGTTGGACACCTGTTCCCCCCCTCCTCACCCTTCACGGTACTCATATTTTATCTTCCTTTGCTTGTTCCATACTCACTTCACACTTAACAGTTCATAAACCTTGCTGATAAAAATTTCCCTACTTTTCCAGTGTTATTGCCCTACAACAAATACATTGACTGATCTACATGATACTATTTTAAATTTTTAATTTACAGAACTTTCATAGTTATCAAGCTACTACCATGAATTACTTGTAAGTTGTAATACCTGGGGCAATTCAAGAAAATATTTTTTTTATACTTCAAGCATGGCAATTTTGAAAGAAAATTTACAGCCTGCTGGCTACTTTGACGCCCCGCAGTTACCGTTACCGTTTTTACGCCCCATCCTCTCCCCCGCCCCCCACAAGCTGGAGCTTGTCCCATTTTAGGTTAGGCCAAGTAGGTACTATGCCCTCAGGTCCACACAATCACTTAGTTGTAAATGTAATTTTTCCTATGCACATTTGTGTGTAAATACGTACATGGTTTAACCATGTTGTAATGGGTCTGTGCTTTCTGTGAGTATATGTGGAGTGAAGTGTTGATGATGTCTCTGTTCGTGGCGACAATTGTAACGGGGCTGATGGAGTTTGTATGTTTGTTGTCTGTGCTCATTGTCGTACTGACTTGTAGCGGTGATGGCAGACTTCTGCTGTTTAGTGTTATTTAAATGGTGTAACAGGAGAATGATGAAGCAAAGAAAGCCGGGAACTGCAACTTCTCCTTATTCCTTGCAACCTTTTATTAACGACAGCAGCTGATTATGGCGAGCGATGACTATGACAAGTCCTCCAGAAATTACAAATTATTTCTCTTTGGTTTTACATTCCCAGCTAGTCTGAGGTATTTCGAAAGATGTTTACGTAGAGAGAAGACATTAAGTAAACAACATTTTATGTAAAAAAAAATTTCAGTTTTATGTTTATTAATGGTTCACCAGCTGTACACAGAACAATCGTTGCTAAAGCACTTCAATTCACTCCAGTAACCTTTTCAGCTTAAAAACGTAAACATTAATAGGTGATATCAGTGCTTGAATGGACATAGTCCGTACACGTCCTTCCTCTTCCCCCATGATGCCCCAACTAAACAAACACTCAGCCGGCCATCTTTTCGCGACCGAGTCCAAGCTCAGAAATATCATGACACCCAGACTTGCTCGGCCGAGCGGCGGAATGATACATCAGGATCCAACTTGTGTGAAAAACTTGTCAAGTGGCATTTGTTGTGGAAGAAAAGTATGTAATTAGATACTAACCAAATATGCAAAGCGTTTTATTCTACAATACCAGCTAAACATTCATTAGTTTACTAATTGGGGAGGTGCTGCGTTATCAATCTGTCACGGGTCACCACCTTTTCAGAGTTCTGCTGCACACGACACTACCCCCCACATCAAGGCCTAACAACATGCTACCTTGCCGCATTCCAGCACGTCTCTGTACGAGCCTCCAAGCGAGTGAATTCTGACCTGCCTGCCAGATAAATCCCATTCCAGGAGAAGCAAGCTAAGAGGGTACTTGAAATTTTAAAAATCGAAACAAGGCAAAATATAAGAAAAAGTTACTTAGAAAATTTGCTTGAAATTAAATTATGTAGCTTTAAAATTAGTCCAAACACGATATAAATCAGATAAAATTGACACGTAAAATTTAGTGCTTTTATCTTGCTTTAACAGTTAAACTTTAAATTTTGAATAAAATTTTAATGTTAATTTCTTTACTAGCATCCCCAATTAATATGTTGGATCCCGCCGTATACATCTTTATGCTTGGTTAAGTTGGTCTACTTAAATTGTTATAAACAACAACAAAAAAAATTAATTAACTAAGAGAAAAAAATTGAAAATACTATATGATAAGAGACCAAGATGGGCTACATGCCAGTGCACGTCACAATGTTATAAGCTAACATAAATAAACCCCGAGCGGAATTTATATGTTGTAATGATGTATTGAATATTCTTCACTATATGTAAATAAACAACCAGACTGTGATGACGGACACATCTTTTGTACGTGCTTAACACAAATAATTTAACAAGGAATTGTAAGTAAACCTAGTAGTAATTTATTTAATTTTTTCTTTTATGGCATTGTTACTTTCGAGTGGGACATGATGGTAAATTTATATTTTATTTCCCGTATGTTATTACTGTAGTTATATTTGTTTTTGGAGAAATGTATGAGTGTTGGGGTGGCACGGCTGCTTGCAGCCAACGGCCATGCTTGCGCTGCCATCTTACCACCCACTTAACAGGACTTCGGCCATCCCCCTACCTCTCCAAGATGACATCTTGTAAATGGAGTCCCTCGCCCCCCAGTAGTTGAATTCTTATAAACGGAGTCCTGCCAAAACATCAGAGGTGACTTCTTGTGAATGGAGACCCTCACTCACCCTGGAGTCGACTTCTTGTAAATGAAGTCCTTCACCCTCCTATACCATACCCTTACCTACTACACCTGCTGAGAGCCCAGGAAGGAAGGGACTCTGTCACACGCCATACGCGCATTAAAAGGAACACACCTTACGATCTTCCGCAACTTATTGCCACAAGGCATTTAACGAATCTTGTGACAGTATCTATGGAAAGTTCCGCTGGACCAAGCGACCAAGATCCTGAGTTGTGCAAGTAATCGCGCAGCATCCGAGTATGGACACGTAATCTTAAACAAGTGCTAGAGACCTGTGTTAAATTCAAGAGTTAGAGACCTGTGTGTACCAAAAATTGTGAATAGTGAATGTATGAATTGTGAATTTGCATCATTATACAGTATACATTTTATCGAACTTACGCTGATTTCATTCCAATGAGTAACACCACAAGGAATCAAAGTAAACTAATCTCTCCCACTATCCAAGAGTCAAGACAACAAGCAGCTCAGGAACGCCGTTGCCAAACACACGCACCTACCAAATGGCCTAGACTCATCCCATCCCCCACAAAGTTACAGGGACTCCAACTCTCATTTGAAGAGTTCTGCCGACAAGAGCACTATGCATCCCAGTTGTCAGCGACGAACAGGTGTATCCCGAAGGAAACCTTGCACCCAGAAGTGCAATCCTGATTAATTTAGTCGCCTCCTACAGCGTATGGCAAGGAAAACTCAAACTAAGGAATCACCGTTCTGGCCACGCTGGGTACAGCAGCTGAGGAACGAGGCCAGCCCCAAACCGAAACTCTGTCCGAGTGTAAACAAAGGTTGCTGCGAGAACTATTTTAGCCAGGTGAGTGATACAGATACCTACCCCCAAATAATTGAGATCCTTCCCCCCTCTCTGTAAGACTAGTATGCGGCTTCCACAGGCCTCACTCACCAGGGCGCATGCTAGTTTGACATCAGCCTCTTTCCCCTTCGAGGGGCGCAATATGCTTCAGCCTCCAGGGAATCATAACACAGACACACACGAGAGGATGGAGTTGAGTCAACTTAAGTTGGCTCAGGATGGTAATGTCATATATGTTTCCTTTTTTTTACAACTGCCATACGTAACATCTTCTACAAACATGTTTAAAATACCCCACGTATCACAAAAAACAGTACATAATGGTACTTTCTATATGTTAGAAACATATCTACATAATTAAATCACAGTTATAAAGCTTTCCTAATACTGTATAAGGTAGAAAACTATTGGGCCCAACTAGAAATCTCAAACCAAGGTTTTATTGTACAAGGATTTATTGGCTGTGATACTTATAATTCTGTTAACATACTAACTCATCTTGGGCTGATCTAAAAAATCAAGTGAGTGAGAGACCCACCTAATGGATGGCCAGATTGGTTCATCCTTGTCCAAAAACAGGAATGGATCTTCCTTGTACGTCTGTACTCTTCTCTTCTTCCTCTGTGGTTCTCGAGACGTGTTGTCGTTGGATACGCTGGGTGTACTATCCTCTGAAGCATTTTCCAGCTTGCTCGCAGATTCCCACGGAAGAGGTCGTAATTTTTCTAGCACCGCAATGAAGAACCCTCCAGAGTCTTGATGATGTGGAAGGATACGAATACTGCAATTTAACACATACTAAGTGAAATATTAAGCAAGTGTACACACAAAAATAAAGTTTAGCATTTTATGCCATTACAAGTTGGAACAGCTAATTTACAAATAGCAGACGTGACTATAGTACCAGGCTTCAAACTGCTGAACTGCATACATGATCCTCAAGGCCCTGTCACACTATCACAATTCCTTAAAATAAAGTTGGTTAAATAATGTTGGATGGTACTGACATCACAAAAACATCGCTATCGGGTCCATATTTGCCGATACATGGAGAATCATACACTAGCGACGTCATATACTGTAGTGCTAGAGAAAAGAAAGTCTATGATGATGAGATTCAGGGAAATGTGGCGGACACAGTATTGGCCCATCCTGTCTATTCCAATGATAGATGAATACTGTATGTAAGTGATAAACGTGCACAAAGTCAGTATAAAATGGACTGTTTTGGACTTATCATATTATAGGGCAGAGTATTGCAGGTACCTACTTACTCTGACATCACATAGCAACGCAACAAATCGTTTTCGGCCTCATGTTTGTTAGTGACAGTTCCAAAGGCCAAGTCCTTCGAACAATAGAGCATTTTAACACAAATTTTTAATCATTCAGGAATTAAAAGTCATGAATTAGATAATGTATTTTTTTAACTTTAACATTTCTGGGAACGGCATCTTAAAATCAGGACTCTACCATGAAATCTACAGTAATTCAGAGTCATACACTGAACTCTGGTAAATACTTTCCTCCAACACAATAAAAGGGTCACTGTTTTAATTAAAAGTCCAGTAGTGCCAGCAGGTTGATGGAAACCCTACACATGAGTTCAGCATCTTGCACGCAAGAGAGATGGTACATCAGGTGTGCATTCCAATTCACGCATATTACTCTTTGCTTCTGTGCCTCAAATGCCTAAAATATTTCTAAGTAGGCAAACTCCATAACTTATCAGTGCATTGTAAGTAGTAAAAGAAGCATCTCTAAATATGTATACGCGGTTGTTTAAACCAATACCTAAAATGCCACATGGCTTTGTCTACATGCCTGTATGCCCAGAGAGCTGTTGCAATAACAACAATTAAAAAAGCTTCTACATGTCGCTTCTGACAGAGTTAGTTAAGATCTGATTTTGAGTTTTAAATTGTTGCAATTACCAATTATAAATATGTTTTTAATATACAAATTCATTGCAGTGTCTCAAGTGATACAAGTGGTTATACATCAATGAGTTGAATTCACGTGGCATTATTTATATTCCTGTACACCCCAGTGTTGGTTTGATAACAATGAAAACACTTACCTTTGTTGCTTCTGATAGCATTATTTACTCTGTGGCATTACCTACTAGTCACAGCAAAGTTACGGTGACACTTAAGAGACTTACCACCTCTCCAGGTGGAACTTTTCTGCATCTTCTGGTGACGGGGGGAACATCTGCGGCCTCACAAGTGTTGTCCATTTTTCAGGCACATCCTCGTACTTTTCATAACCAACAAGATCTCGAGATGTTGGCAACCAATGTGAAACCCCACGACTAAACTTCAAGCCAGGAAGTTGAGAGGTTACGTCAACTAGCTGCACTGCACCTGTAAGAATTCATAAGTATAAAATTTATAAACATCAGCATTGTTATTTTTTTCCTTCATTAACGAATTACCTACCAAAAAAATACTGTTATGTGAATGTAGACATAACTATTTGTGCAATAATGTAACACTCTAATTCATCCTCTTTTTAAGTAAAATATTCCAGCTTTAGCATCATCTATAGCTGTTTAAATACAAATAGTATAGTAGTCAAACTTATTTAATGTCCAAAATACAACAATTGCAAACATGTCAATAGATTTCAAAACTGTTAATTGTAAATGCATACCACTAAGATCAGCAGCAAACAAGTAGTGACTAACATTTAAAAATTAACTGGGAAAAATTATATTTTTTTAATTTTTACATTCATCAGCCTTGACTTTCCTGCTACGCACTGTCTGACAACAAACATTATTATTGAAAACTATAATTTACAGTAGTTATTTAATAGCGAAACACAGTCAATACAAACCTCAACATAATACAAAGTGGTTGTCTTTCATACTAGGGATAGGGCTAGAAAAATTTATGTTAAATATTAATTTTCGTGCTTATAAATTATACCTATTTACCTATACGTAACACTGAGTAGTAACAAGTCAACTGGTAAAAATAAATCATGGTGGTGAATGTTTGTGTTAAGGGAATAAACGGATTGAAATAAATTTCAGAGACTCTATATAATTTTTTACAAACAGAGACATTAATACAAACCACTTTATTATATACTTTTTTTATTTAGGTCTCTTGAACTTTGTATGAAATATGTTTCCCAGTTTAATACTTCAACTACAATTCATTAAACATAGTACATAACTAAACTCACAATAAAAATTCTTATTTAGACATACAATCTGTTATTCAACTAAGTATGAAGTGCATGCAAGCAACCTGAGCACATCGAATCAAAACACTTCTAGTCTGTATAGCTGCACCAGGTTTTTCCCCTCTTGCCAGGACACACCTCCTCAGTGCATCTGATGACTGGATCCACCATCTGCTGATTGCTAGTTGGATCTCGTCTTTGTACCTCCATGGGGCCAACATTTACTCTATCCTCTGAGCGCTAAAGGTGCCTTGCCCACCGAACTCCTAGGAAACTTACGTTGATGCCTGTTATGGGAATGTTGCAGAGGTATAGAGAGAAACCAGAAAGGAGCATATTAAGTAGATGACCAAAGAACAATTAATCCCTAGCCCCTACAGACAGGAGGGGCAGCGGTTGGTCCCCAGATTTTCGCATGTAGGAATTTTGCTGGACGATGCCACTGGTTGGCCGGTTTTATTTGGGATGTCCCGTTTCCCCAGTTCCTTCATTCCGGTGCTGCTCCATACTCATATCATGTCACCCCTCTCCAGCGCTAAAGAACTAGGGGATTATTCATAGTCGTTTTTGACCCGGACTAGTGCGGGATCTTCCTTGTACTATTTTTTGTTTTATTCATAGACGCGGACTGACGCTAGTCCGTGGATTATCTTGTGTTAGTCCGGTCTAACTTTTAGTCAGTTCTATCAGTTTCTCAAGTAATTAGAAAATAGAACCTTAAGAGTGCGAGATACTTAAAAGCTGAAAAAATTAATTGATTTCTACGCTTTCTTCAAAGCCAACATGGATAAAATACTCAATGACAATCATAGATAATAGTATTTGCCAACTTTATGAGTAGGTAAATATTTATCCAGAATTAATCATTCATTACGCGTGATCTCTTGCGCCGCAGTTAAATGCACGAGGTTCCGGCGTCAGAGATTGTGCCTCAGAAGTTCATAACACTGGAAACAATTTTGTTTAAAACGTTGGCTAAAACTATTGTCTAGGATTGCTATTGTTTAATTTTCGCAAATTGACTTCAAGAAACCTACTGTTATAGATTAATGCTTTTAGCGTTGAATTATGTACCACGCCCTGTTAACATTCCAAATTTTCCGGTTTGTGTAACGCCGTTATTTTTTATTATTTTTACTTAAAACCATTTAAACTTAGTAGATCTATCCTTTAGTTTTCGATTCCGTGACTGTTTGTGCCTTGTAACAACTGAAAATTTTGAGGAAAACTTGTTCTTGTAATATGTGTCCTGCGTAAATATGCAGCCAGTGTTGTGGAAAATGGAAGGATTCGCGAGACTGAGCCGAGAGGACAACAGAGATCGCGAGACAAAACATGCTACACAACAGGGGTTGATCCAATCCCGCTTTTGTGGGGGAAAACTCCACGTCCATGAGGTCGAACGACCGCTAAGGTGCTATGTAGGCGGGCCCCTTAAGTACATACTGATACCTTGAGAACATCAGTAGCACACCATTGTTTTAATATAAGACAGGCCCTGAATGCTGATTATATGAAAATAGTACTACAGTATACCAAAATGCTAATACGTACTTTGAAAAAATGTTTACAATACTATAAACCAACCTATTTATCACACTTCTAATGCTTTGTTAATAGGTATGTATTTACAATATAAACAAGGAAACATTGTAGGACTCATATGTTAACCTCTGGCTTAGTCCACAATAATGAGTAAATCCTTGGAAGTAGTAGATAATACTTGCCCTGTGTCTCTACTAATAACCTGTGGAGTACAGCCTCATCTTCTATAGGGTTCAAGGAACAAGTAGAGTAGACAAGCAGACCACCCACAGCAAGCAACTCAGCGCCACGCTTCACTATCCGATACTGGATACTGAAATACAACAATTAGTCCATATATCTGTACTAATGATATAGTATATACATATACATTGCAAATCTTATAACCTAAGTGAACTTTCAATCACCAAAAAAAAATCTGTTTCTATGAAGCTACCAAAAACCACACTACGATATATTTCTTGAACAAATTAGTTTCGCACTACCTCCTTGTAATAAAAACTGCAGTGATTAAAAACATATGTTCTGTTTTATAAAGCTTACGGTACGTGAGTGTGACAAAATTATAAATGACGAACTTTGACCTCCTAAAAATGTGTTTAAAGTCCATTCATTTGAAGTTAGCAAGATTTTAACAGTCTCTGAACTCACACATTATTTAAGTTAAATAACACTCTATTTCAGTATTTACCAATGTACCACCTGTCCCCATGTAAGACCCGTAACCCATATTGTCAACATAGTCTCTTGAAAAAAATTTTTTTCACAATTTTGTTTGAATTTAATTTATTTTTTGCGTAAAAAACATTATGAAACTATACCCCAGAAGTATAGACCCGCACCCCTTATTGTTAATATGCTCTAATGAAAACATTATTTTTTCACTATTTTGTTTGAATTTAATTCACTTCTGCATAAAAATGTAACAAAATTATACCCCAGAAGTACCATACCTAAATATAGTGTAACATCATGCACAGCATGTACGAACAAAGATGGCAATGGCTGGCTGCACGGATGGCGAACGATCCATTGCAACGTATACTGCACTCTGTTAGCTACAAGCCGTAACTGAAGAGCGTGCTCAGTCGCGCTGTACAGTGGCGCATTCTGACAGAGCCACAAAACACTACCTCGGCCTCTGTGCTGCTTGTGCGTGCGTAGATGCTTGTTCATCAGGCCAAACAAATCAAATAATTCATAGTCATCATCGTTGTAACATGCAGACGTTTTTAGAATAAAACAATACACTAAATGGTGTGGTGCTGGCTTGGCACAGCTCGGCACGGCCCGGCGCTGCCCAGATTGCTGGAGTTCGGCATGTCCTATAGGGCGGCAACGAGCTGTACGCACGGCACAGGGCGTGGCTGACTGTAATGCCAGTGTTGTATATTTACATCTAATAAGCTACAATCTGATGTTATCGTGTATACACTTATATTTCCTTTGTAATAAATGCTTCCAGCAGTCTGTAATGCATAGCAAATCCCAATTTTCCAGGCCTAATTTTTCATCCAAAACCTTGATTTACGTGTATGACTGACACCCCAACTTTTCAATTTGTTTTAGGAAAAAATGTGCGGATGGTACATGAATAAATACGGTAAATAGAAAGACATCTTTATAAGTACTGCATACTCCAGAATGGTAGATGCTAACTCCCCTTATCTGAAAAAATGTAAACCTCGTTGAGTGGCTTATTGTAAGCACAAAGTCTGTTTCCAAATGTAATTTTTTTGTAGAAAAATAAAATATCAATTGGCATCTTTCAAATAAAAACATACCTAAGAATGATACACAATACATACCATTGAAGAAAAAAAATTTCAACAATATGGCACCAAGTGACTTCTCACAAGTATGAGGTTCATTTTCAGCAGCTTTTCACAGAAAAAATAAGACAATTCATTAACAAGATGATGACTTATATCATATAACAGATTTATTCTGAATAAAAATACACAGAACAGAAGATACAACTTCTCCTTCTCCCAAGGAAATGTCTAGCGTAGCATACTGTATCACAGCAGAGATCTACTCTGCACAGATTGTCAAGAACCAGAGCGTCTACCAACACTGTAATGGGTCTTTACATAAGAGTTTGCCTGATAGCTTCAGTTAAGAGTCTCAATAAAGGTGAAAACAATTAAAAGGCCGAATTTCAGATTAAATCACTTGAAGTTTAATTATTTTAACTGGTCCAAAATCAAATTGTCATTTTAGGCCTGGTTGGAGCTTCACACCGAAAAGACTGCAACTGCAAACGTGACGTGTATTAAATACACAAGAAAATAAATATGACTGTCCTCAGTTCGACTTGAACAAAACAAAAAGCCCAATCACACTTGAACCGTGTTTGGAGGAATAAGAGACAAAGGCACATAAATGTCAGCCAAGTTTCCTTTGCAGCAGTTAAAGTACAGGTGCAATTCCACTACTACATGAAAACACTATAGACACTACTCCACAGTAAAATACCACTCCTCACTGTGTATCTGCAGGTCAAGAAACAATACAGTAACCAAAACCTATACATACAGAAAATATGTACACACAAATTGTTTGGTAATTAATACATGGTGCTGCTCATGCTGCCAGAGAAAAGCAGCAAACCACCATAAAAATGAAATTTGAATGTCTGAAGAAAACAACTGTACTGCAACAAGTACAAAGCCTCAAGACAACAGAGCAGTTTACTGATTACAATACACTCTGCAATGTTTTGATGGACACTACTGATACTATTTCACAACTCTCTGGCAATCATTTCTGATGTGTACATGTCAATAGTGCACCACCGGACGCTTACCTGACACATTCAGTAAATGTAAGCACAAGTATTCTAGCTATTGTTTGTCTGCTATAATGAGTGTGACCATGAAAATGCTATTGTTTTAAGCATATTAAATGAATAAATATTAGGGAAAATACGTAAATATGCACTGAAAAACTATCTTCACAGCTATAGTCTCGTCTTATCATGTAGTACTTATTTTAAAGAGGTTTTACTGTAAACATGTACATAGTTGTCTGACCCGTGTAAGTTGTTTCCATTGGCAGAATTCCACTTCATCCAAATATCAGGATTCTTTCTCATTGTTCCATCTCCTGAGCAAGGCACATCAGCCAGAACCCTGTCAAATTTCAGCATTGTCTTCTGACCATCTAGAGTTCAAACATTCAAAAAACATTCATTAAACATATTACCATAAAATAAATCACTCAGAAATTACGGTTTCTTAATGCAACAAATGTGCTAGGGTAGAATTCATTCTTAAAAAAATAAGTTAAATGAAAATTTATGTTCGAAATACCAATACCTTCTCCAGTAACAGTGATATTAGGCATGACTGAAGAGTCGTGATTTGTGACCAATAAGCACGGAGAGTTGAGACGCTTCGCTTGGTGCACCAGCATGTAACAGCGATTGTTGTCTACATCGTTTGCCACCACAACACCAGCTTAACACACAACAAATGTTCCCAGGAGAATATTATTATGAAAGAATTGAAGCAATTTGACAACAAACTTGTTCCTTAATAACACCAACCCACTATGAAAGCAATACTTCTGCAGACCCCCGGAACCTACCTGGTACAGCTTCTTCAGCATGCAGCATCTCTATCAACTGGACCGTCTTGGACCCAGGCGCAGCACACATGTCGAGTATCTGATTACAAAATGTACCAAAAAACTTTAATTGGAGCCCAATGACAAATATATTTATTTTCTTACCATTCTACTACAACTGCAATTCTTTAATACAAATCTCAAAGGACATACATTTTGCAGTTTCTGATTGTGTTTGTACTAACACATGTTTGCATGAATTATAAAGAGTCGCTGAAATTTAAACATTTACAGAAAACTCCTGATTGTCTGGGCTTTGATTAACCAGTTTTCGGATTATCCATGTTGCTTTCTATGTGTTTAGTACCGTAAAAACAAAAATTTTTGTAAAACACATTTTTGGAGCATAAGAATGTCAACTCTGAAGCGAAAAGAATAGATTGACGAGAACGCAAAAGAATGGATTAACGAGCTTTCAGCAGACCTTTTTTTCACTGTATCCGCAAAACCATTCGCAGTCACTTGGTTCGTGTGAATTATGAATTTTTTTTTGGGGAGAAATGGACTAATTTCAGACTATCCATGTTTACCAATTATCCGTGCATTGCCTAACACTAACACTGGCAATCAGGAGTTAACTGTATTTCAGGCTGTTTATCCCTAAAATACAAACATTCTTAGCACTACCATGACTTATTTCACCAATGGACTTAATATTGTATTGTTTTACATATACAGGATACTGTATACTGTATTTACTCACATACCTTACACCTTACATTTTGACATCTTAATTCATAGTAAAAATATTTTTCGGGAGTGTAAAAGTGGTTCTTTATTTCAGGATTTTAAAAGTGGTTCTTTATTCCAGGAGCATAAAAGTAGTTCTTTATCATGGGAGCATTAAAGTTGTTATTTGTATCTGAAACAAAAAAGGAAACTTCTACGTAAACTTTCCACTTCTCCCAAAACTTAATACATATGGGCCCAATAAAATACTTTCTTATTTTTTAAAAATTTTTGGTGAATGCTTAGTTTATAGTGGACAGCCTATATCTCAGCACCCTCTGTTTTGAACCCAAAAAATTCTTACAGAAAAAACATAAGTTATGCAAGTAAATATGACATATAACGGAAATTTTTACTGAGCATTTAAGTTCAATCTTGTTTCTCCTCTCAAAGGAAAAGAAAAACACTTTGTGTTAGTGAGGTTTTCACTTTCCGTATTCAATATTCATAAAATTATCAACTTCATGTAAGAACACGTGGGTTTCATTACAGTGTGTTGGTAAACTAAGCAGACTGGCAGGTGAACAGTTACTGCACGATGTGGGTCTGAATTATGTGCAGAAATACCAAGCCTATAACAACTACATTTAAAAATGCACCGACTTATAGAAAAAGACATCTCCCTCACAAAAACATTTGAGTTGTTATCAACCAGAGCATAAACTGACAGATAAATTATGTCTCTACAAGTAGTACATAATCCCAAATCATTAATGACATCTTACTGCACAAATAATACCGGCAACAACTGTCTGGAAAAATACAAGATAAGTATGACATGTGATTGCTGTAATCTTGGCGGTGTGAAGTGCCCAGCAACTCCCCCACATTATTTAAACCTATATAAAATCCTTTTTTTCTTAATTAAATTTAAATCTTTAAAAACAGGTTTTATACCTATTCAGTATTGGTTCATCAAGTATTCGGGATGATACAACAGGATTCAATAACCTAGTTATTGGGGACACGTTAATTTAAATTCATCATTTCAAAATTTAAATATTTAAATACAGTCCGGAATTTCAACGTAGAGTCATTTGTTTATTTTCCTGGCTTGTTTGGTTTCAAACTGACCACAGTAAAATGTTAATTATTTTTGTTGATATAATTTTTTTTGTATTTTTCTTAATTTTTGAGTTTTGGCAATTTCAGTATCTTTTTAAATGTTTCCTGGTGAAGTGAGTAACTTCTTGTGTTGCAAGCTTCTCCAGGCTGTAGGATTTCTGGCGCACATGTTGTGGTTGATAGCTTGCTTCATGGAATTTCATGACGTAGGTTACTGACGCACGTTGGTGAGCTGTCTCAGGGGGTTGCTTAGGGTATTGTGCCGCGAAAGTAGTTCCGCTGTTGCACACGGTTTGTCCCCAATTATTATATTTGTGTTGATAAAGAATATTATTTTGATGTAAAAACTATAAATTTAAATCTTCAAATCCTTTGTTACATGTTTTACGGGTCATTTTGCTGTTTTTTTTTGGTAAGTATGGGATTCTGTTGTATCACTCCGCCGACGAGGGATACCATGACCGTCCAAGATTTATCAGTCATGCAGGTGTACTCGTGGGTATGAGTCGTGTGGCAGTAGTTGGGCAGTTCGTGCCGGGCGCTGGCACGTGGTCAGTAATGCGGTAACAATTGTGCAGGAATGGAGCAAAGGGAAGGACAATGTGGGTGAGATGGGCGAGGAAGCCTCGAGTGCTGTATCATGCCATGCATAATTAGGTTATGGGCAACATACTTTAACAAAAACAACTTGCTGATCTGTTGTGTGCTAAATTGTTTTTGATACTTGCGTTAAAAAGGTAACATCTATTTGTTTTTAATCAGTCGCTCTATTTTTGTATATTTTGCTTTAATTTGCCAACCCCTTATTTAAATTTTTTTTTAATTTTAAATAGGTTAATAATGCTGGCCGTGATGTAACACAGAGCATGGAAGAGGAGGAAGAGACGGAACTACTACGAGAAGCAGCCATTCTTATTTTCCATGTGTTCTTGGTGGAAAAATGCACAATGTCATTCTAATTAAGTATCAAATTTACAACCTTAACAGCCAATACCACTGTGAGTTTTAAATCACAGATAGGAATTTAAAATATAATATTGTACAGTGTAGAAATTCAGTATATAAGTTATGTAGCATAAAAGTCTCCATGTAAAGTTCATTCCCTTTAATATTTTCCAAATTATTAACAGAATGACCATGCTGATTACGTATCAGAACTAACAAAGATTTTTTTAACGTCATGTATTTATGCTTTACGCCCATTTCAGTTGCATCATTCGTCATAATGGGGTAGGAAATGGCTAATATTTTTAACTGACTTACTCAGAAAAACTAATAAAACTATGTTCCCAAGTTCTGACTGTAAGATAGGTTATGTCTTGTGTTTAGAAAAGTTTTCAAGTGGCGAGACCTCTGCACGATACAAAACTCTATTATAATAATAGTATGACATACTCAGATTTCTGAAAATATACTGCACCCAGCATCTTACATGTAAACTCTGTTTTATTCTAACCAATAAATATTTGTTGAAAAAGATCATTACTATTTTAAACTATGCACACACAAATCACTAGTAATCAAAAACCCAGCTACTCCAACATAACTGCACAAAAAACAGAAATAATTATGTACATAATTATCAAATAAGAATGAAGTATTCTGGCATCTAGGCTATGAATTGAAAACGAGAATAATTACTATAAATAAGTTAACTTATACATACACTTATTACTCAAAACTTTATTCGCATGACATTATTCAAACATTTAGTGCCATACTGTCAAGGATTGTATAGAGTGAGAACGCTATTTTCATTAGTGCAAGCGTAGGGCCTATCTACTGTCACCAGCCTGTAATGTAAAATCAGTTTTTGTTTCAATTTTTATATTAAAATCTCAATTTATTTCATAATATAGGCACATGTGTAATAATTATGTTTAGTTTGTAAAACACGTACATTTGTAAAATGGCCTGTAGCTGAATATGTCACGTATAAAATAACAAATAAATAAAATAAAAATACATAAATACCAAATTTTGAGTTAAACTACTTTGTAAGTAAAAAGCAACCTTGTGATGTGGCTTCACATCCAGCAGTATGGGGGGAATCATGCTCACAACCTCCTGCCGACTGATGCCGCCACAGTTTGTCTCCGTGATGAGAAAGTTGTGCAGACGAAAATATGACTCGGAACGTCGGATGTCTTTGCGGCTAAGTGTCAGCTGCCATGCCAAGTTGTCCGGGTACCTGGAAGCCAATTACAAGCTTGGTAATTCAGGAGACTCAAAATATTAGGGCCCGTATATAAAACACAAAAGGTTTCCTTGTGGCACTCACTGCCTTCTACTTGCATTCTGCAGCTGCTCCATGCTCATCTCAGGTCTTCAGCAGCGCTCAAGACCAAATCTCTCCCACTCAAGTACACCATTTATAGGCCTACTATATAATTTTATCAACTGTTCAAATCATTGATGCATTACAAATATTTTTACTACAACCCCTCTTTGGTATTCTCAAGAAGTGTAATTTCCAAAAAGTATAGCACTTGCCCCCCTCCCACCCAACAGAATATCCTAACTGTGCATTAAAAAATCCAAAATAAATACAGGGAACACAAAACTAAAAATAATATGTACAAACATAGCTTCAAATTATATAATTAAGAAGTATAATAGTTGAAAACAATCAAATTACAGTACCTGGCTGTTATCGGTATTGTGGAAAATTTAACATTTGAAATGTATAAAACAATGTCATCACTTTAAAATGAAGTGCACAGACAAAAAATAGTATGGTAATGGGTTTTGAAGATTTTAAAAACAAACAATCATGATACTATACTAATCAGATTAAGTATGGCACAGGCATGAACCTATTTGAAAAATATTTATTTACCATGGAATACAAATTGGCTGCTGTATATCACCATTTTCTTCATTATTTTCTCCCTCGCCTTTGGCTGTAGGGTTTAATAGGTCCTTAAAGAGTTGTCCTTTTACAATAGCCAGCAACATACTTGCTTCAGATTTGGAACCTGTTATACGGAATGCTGTAGGAAGGTTTTCTTTCAGGGCTGCAATGAATGAATCCCACTCATTTTCTGGGCAAATCTTCTGCATCTGTAAAATAGTGATCAAAGTTGTATTATTTTGCATCTATACAAAGAGCATGACATGTATCACAGGCATTGTAATGGAACTGAGTATTCAGTTTATAAATGCAAAAATATACAGTACATATCTGCTTCAAAACTAGTGCATGATGATAGTTGGAAAGAATGACATACAGTATTGTGAGAAAACCTGACACTTTCCTACATTTCAATGTTGAATCCAAGTTTTAGATGTTCTTTTACATTATTTGAGTATTTCAATTTAACTGTGCTAATGAGACTTCTGGTGTGCCATTGTCTGAACATTTGTTATTTGTCTGCAATCAACTGAACAGTGTCAAATAATGAGGTGCAACACGCAACAGTGATATAAGTATAATTTTGACACACAAGATTTTACACAATTTTATTACAAAGTTGCAACAAAAATAATAACTATCAATCCTGACACAAATTCAATAAATGAATTTAAGAAATTATATTATAAAACTGTTAAGGCTCCCTAAATTGGATGTAGAGCCTACTTATAAAAAACAGATATTTGATTTAAGGAGCGTCATACATAAATTAAACCTGTGCGAAGCTGCTGACATAAGTACACTTTGAGCGACAGCTAGTTTGAGACACATTTAGGGGTGGAAACCAAGGGGGATATTAACCAGAGGGGGAAATATCTGTGAGTGCATAAGAGAAAAATAAATCGAAAATACGAAAGACACTTCACTTTTAGTTAGTTTTAGCTCAAAAAAAATAAGTTACAAAAGGGTTTTAACACAGACATTTACTACTCAAAAAGGATGCATCTAAATTACTACGTATAAATAAATTAATTGTTTAACAGAAGAATATGTATTATAAACATATGCAGGTGAATAATAAAATTCTGCTGAAATCCTATTATTTTAAATAATTGTATTGATATTCCAGTACACTGCCATAGAAGATCAGGTTTGGACACTCACCTGGAAACTTGACCCCCTTGTTGTTTGGCTGTAGTTCACCAAGTTACCGAGAATATTGTGTTTTATTGGCGCGGATGTTAGGGCGGTCGGACTAAACTCTGCCCACTTCCTTTCCGCTAAGATAAACAATTTATCAAAACGTATTTTTTATCAATTTATGAAATACTTTCTTCGCTCACAAATTTAAGAAAAGGCTCCAGTAATCTTTATTTACTTTAGAAATTTAACAATGGAAAAAAGTGGACGGAGTTTGAGTCCGACCGCCCGGAAAACAACACCAAAAAGTATGGTATTCTCGGTAACTTAGTGAACTACAGCCAAACAAGAGGTCAAGCAAAATACATTGTTAGATAAGCGAGTGTCCAGACCTGTTCTTCTACGACCGTGTTCTAGTATCAAAACTCTAGTAACAATATAACTTTTGTCTTTGCTTTTAAAAAAATGCCTAACGTTTATTATTCTTTGAGAAATTGGAATAAATAAAGAATGTACCAGTGGTGATAATTTATTAAGTAGGGAGGCTCTTAAGACTCCACTAAGCTCCTGATATATAGAAATTCTTACTTTTAAGTTGTTAATATTTGTTTCAGAGAATAAATAAAAATGTAATCAGATAGAACCATAGGTACAGGATAATTATAAAGCCCAAGAAACATTTTAAAAAATCAGTACAGATAAATAGTCAAGAATAATGTAGCAAATGACACAGTAGATGAAAGACAAATTCTCATCACAATGTTTATTAATGTTATGTGTGACCACCCTTCATCACACAGCACCCATCTAGTCAACAGTCCAATTCTGCCCATACCTGACCCAGCATATCATGAGTGATGGTAAGAACAACTGTAGTGACGCAGTGCAAGTCTAAGACTCACCTTGAAGTAACCCTACAACCAAAAATCGCAAGGCGTCATGTCTGGCGGTCACGGCTGCCACAGTAGTAGTGCCAGGTCAGCGGCATCAACATGGTCTAGCCATTGATTTGGCAACGTTACAATCGATAATTGTGGAAATGTGGAGGGGTGCCATACTACTGAAAGGTGAAATCCCTGTTTTCAGTGGGGGCAGCTCTTTATGTGTTGTCTTTTGTAGACAAGGTGTGTCCCTTGTACGATTCGACACACCGTAGCCACCCTGCTCACAACTGGCCTGTTCCCTAAGGCAAAAGTTGTCAGCCTCTCACAGAGGTCAAGACCAGGGAGCTCCTACTGGCAATTCTACACCTCTATATTTCCTGCAGTTTGTATGAACGATCGCATGTTCCCCCTCCACTTTCTTTCGTTACCAACCTTTCTTTGTGACGTCATGCGAGTTGCAAGGAATATTTACAAAATATTGACAAATAAACACATTGTGCACCCAAGAAAAGTTCAAATTAAACTCGTCATCAATCAAAAACCATTTAGTCAAATTACTTCAGAATGTTTGCACCGTATTTGTGAACTGTCCTGCCGATAACACTAGCTGTTAATTTACATTATGTAAACTATTTTAGTTTTAAAAAATAATCTAACAATGTACTAATCACTATTGACTGAAAAATGCAGGCCAAAATATACCATGTGAGAAACTTTTCAGTTTTTTTTAGATAGATCAGCAGATGAAAGAAAGAGGAAACTCAAAAATTTATTTTTATGCCCTCCTCGAAAAGTTCGAATATATGCTATAATTTTGGTGGCAGGTAAAATACAGATAATTTCAGATGCGCGTGTTTGGATCAGCAATCCGACCACAACTTGGATTTGTCACGTTAATTTTAATTCTGGTTATCATATTTGCTACAAAATAACCAACTTTTGGTATTAATTATTACCATACACCAAATTGGATAGCACTATTATAAAAATTAAATTTACAAACTATCACCACATTTACATAAATTTACACATCTCTTTATTTCTTAGACTCAATAGCAAACTACAACAGTAGATAACCTAATATTTAAATGTTATCTCTTTTTTTTTTTTATTTTACAGTACATTAGGAATAGAAGTCAATATTCCTCTTACATTTCATAACTAAAACTTAAGTTTAGTAAATGGATGTGATTGTGTTGTTTTCTGCAATGAATTTTTTTCGTGACTCAGCGGAACAAATGAGTCTTCGCATGCACTCCTGTTTTAGATTTGTGTGCTTTTGATAATAAATTAAACTGATAGTCTTCCTTCCTAATTAGCATGTTATCAAGGCTACTTGAATGTAATTAAATTAATAATATGTTTTTGTCATAGGTTTTCATTAATTATGAACTTCACTGTACCACAAATTAAAATTGTTTAAAAAATATTTTGAGTAGTTTTTCTATTACAAAACTACAATTTCATTTTGGGAAATATGTCAGACTAAATCAATTTAGACAGTAAATATATGCTATCCTTTGTTATGACTTCATTATTATTGAGAACAGATGAAGTTGAATATGATGAAAATGCAATCTTTATGTCAAATAATGTAGACCCTGTTACATTTTTATTTTTGAATTTATTTTACAAATCAGAACTTCATAAGGAATAGGCTTATATACTCAATTTAAGTTGGGAATGAGTTTGGTTTGTATTAAATTCTCTCTAGCTATCTACCATCTGATATTCCTGCCGATTTTCTACTAAATGCAATTAACATGTACCCCTAGTAAAAAATAGAATACTTCATAATGCACAAATTCAAATTAACCAAACATCGTTATCACACTAAGAAAATACAAATATGACAATATGACAGTTTTTCAAATAATCACGAAAACAGATGTTTCTGATGTAATTAATAAATGAAATAGGTTTCTTAATGAAGGCTGTGAGTGAATTCTTCCTAAAGTTCTTTATTTGGATTAACTGTGTGCTATCAAACACTTGCATTTAAGTCAGTAACCTATGTAAGTACAGTTATGTTTTTGTAATAAATCACACTACTTGGAAACAACATTGTATCTACTTGTAATTATGGTTCCTGTATTTTTTAAACCTCTCCCAGTCGATTTTGATAATGTTCGCATGATTTTTATTATGAATTTATACATGCTATAATTAATCATATGTGGCTCGAATAGTTGTCATGTACATGTAAAATATCTACATATGTTCAGATGGGTTGCAAAATATTATGCATTAATAATTTATAAAATAATGCCTTATGGTGTTGCAATAATTAATTGATAAAAAAAAGTTTTGAAAAATTTAATGACAATATAAATATTATATAATTACTGCATAAATATTCTAAGACGAAGACAGTGAACATTATATATTAAAAAAACATTATAATTAACGAGCTGATCTAGTATGCATTACTCGGTTAAATGAAAAAAGTTATAAGTAAAAAAATGTAAATGCAGTGCAGATAAATAGAGGGAGAAGTTCAGATAGGGTCACTGATATTGAACGTACGTGTCTGAAATGTTGTCGTCCACCAGACACTAAAATTACAGCATATCTCACAACTCTCAGAAGAAAGCATAAAAATTACATTTAGAGTTTCCTTTTTACTTTGTCCGGTGGTACCACCCATATAACTCGAAAAACCAAAAAGGTTTCTTGCTTACTATATATTTCCCTGCAATTTTCTGTCAGTAGTTAACAGGATATTGTTAAGATATACTTATTAATTATAAAATAATTTACTAAAGAAAAGTAGCAGATTTATTTTTTGGCAGGACACTTAGTTAATACGTAGCAAAAATTTTCAAGTCATTTGACAGAATAGTCTTTGATTCATGATAAATTAAGTAGAAGAATTTTTGCGGCAGTGCTGGCACCGGGCACAGGCCAGCACACGCGGGACTTCTAGCCTACTGGCACGTGCGCGCACGGTTCGACAGATGTGTACTGACTTGTGCAAGACTTCTGTCTATTGCATCTCACGTGACATCATAGATAGCTGTGCAGTAGGGTGCGAGTTTTGGCAGCAGGGTGGTTCCCTCCACCTGTTAATATTCCCACCACAATCTTAACATCATCAATACGATAACTCTCTACGCTTGCCTACCAGTGGACTAACACCATACTCCACCAGTAGCTTACATTAACTGTTCCACTAGAAGGATAAGCACTGCTCCTAGTAGGTCAAAATAAAGCACTGGTCACAAGCCAACAACTGGTAGCCAAGGAGAAATCAGGTCACACAATGGTCTTAAACTACAAGCTGACGCACCATTCATGCTCTTGTTCCAGACCAATACAAAAGTCTGATATCATGCAATAACGTTTTACACACGCCATCAGAGATTACTTTAATCCTCCATGGCTAAACCATAAGTTCTGGCACAGAACGAGGCAACGGACTTCAAATCCTAGTCACACGACTTTCTGCAGCCCAAAACCATGACAATACTCCCAACTCGCACTGTCCACAAGTATCTACTGGACAGGACACACTGACTACACTCGTCGCTGGACATGCTTACCACGCCACAACACTGTATTTATATACATATAAATTACCTACACTTGATTTTGTGACAAGTTTTTCAGCACCAATAAGCTAAATTGGCAAATAAGTTGAGTAACAAGATACAATTTAAAGTTCCTAAACCTTTCCGTTGCAACATGCATATGACATTTATCTCCACTATTATGTACCACTTTTAAAGCCACCGTTAACTGAGGTACATAATGTGAAAATTTTTCAGAAATTTGCAATTAATTTAAAATTGTAATAAAGTAATATCTATGACACTAATTGATTTAGAGAAAATTCTACTGGCAATTCAAGGTTCTGGTAATACCTGTCAATGTGTGAACATACTTGTATCTAAATGATTTCATTTAAAAAAAATTTTATTTAAAAAAAAATACATGGTTAATATATCAGCATTTGGCACTTTATGCAGAGGCTACAAAAGCCGATACTTCGGCTTTTGGCACTAACAGTGTCAAAATAATACTTTTTGGTAGTTACAAACATTAGATTGCATACCTGATAGTATTTACTGAATTCAGCATTTTCTCTCACAATATCATTATATGGTTGCCGTCTAGGTGCATCTGCATTCCACTTATTCTGAAAAAAATGATATTTGTAATTTACAAATAATTCACCAACACATACAGTAATATTTTTAAAAAAATTTTTGGAACAAACTATGTACCAACTTGCTTCACTTCCAATAAGGTATTTTACAACTGTGATGCAACAAAAATGTAGGGAAGGCAACACTAACGATCGTTATCTACCCAAATGCAATACCTAGTGTTTAGGAATTATTAAACAGAAGTATTTTGTACAGGTCTTGTTTGTCATAATTTAATTACAATTTACATACACTAAAGCAGGAACAGCCAAGCCTATGCCCGCGGACCAAACACTGGCCAGCCACAGTCTTTAGAACTGCTCGCCAAAAGCTGACACACTTCTGCAATTCTTTAAAATGATTTACGCTGACAATAAAAATAACTGAGTGTTTCCACATACATGTGAGTTACATGTTTTTGTAGGTATATAGAAGGTAATATTAATCTTAATCAATTTTTTTTTTGCAATTTATCAACAATTTTACTGTCACTGAACTTATTTAAACTGCAAAATAATAGTTTCGTTTAATAATAACCAAGAATAAACAACAAACAAACATTTCATAAAGTAACTGATTGTTATAACATATGAAATAAACTACAATTTGAGCTCATGAAAAGTATTCAATGTTAAAGTTATCTACGGTGGTTTGTGACATTATTTGGTTTAACTATTTTGGCCATAGCTCCTAAAAGATTGGCCCTACTTACACTAAAGCAATTTAGTATTAATTTATATGGAGAGAATAGGAGCTAGGCTGCTAATTACATATTTAACCAAAATACAAAGCACAAAAACTTACAGCATGCTGTTTGTAGAGACAACACACATGGGCCTACACACTAAAGGATGGACACATTTATCCACGGAAGCACAGTTACTATGCGTGCAAACACTCTATTCGTGACGAAGCCGGAAAAGCCAGCAAAATGTCACGACTATGTTTCTATGAAGAAATGTGTTCGTCGTTTTGTGTGTGTATGTGTGTTCTAACAAGTACCACTCTGTAAGACTTGTAGTTAGTATCTTTTCTAAAATATGTAATAAACCAAAACATAATTAGTAATGTTTGTTTAATGTCCCATGAATATACAGGAGGTGAGTGGAATGGCTGGCCAATATGAACAAGGTGCTAAATGGAGAGGGAGGATGGGGTAAGTTAGGCGTCTATTAAAAAGGGCAGAGTACAGAGGTAAAGAGAATAAGAGAGAGCCGAATCAGTGAGTTAGGAAGAGAACAGAACAAGGGGTAAGCTTTCTATGCTTATGAGGTCGTGAGGAAGTGGAAACTACTTCTGACACAGTTGAAGGTGACTAGAAAAGCTGATGATGGGTGTGATAAGTGAACGAGGCAGCTGTTTGAACTTGCTACTGGGAGGATGACAGTTTCCCAAATATAAATAAATTATTATTATTATTATTATTATTATTATTATTATTGTCAATAACACCACCACAACCACCACAACTACTACAACAAACACCATAATAACAACCAACGCAACTGCTCCACAACCAACGCAACTGCTCCACAACCACAAACACCATCACTATGACCACAATTACCATGACTACAATCACCACCATAACAACATCCACTACAACCGCAAAAACCACCACCACAAATACCACCACAACTACCACAAATACCACAACAACCACAAATACCACCACAACAACCACAAACACCACCACAACAACCACAAATACCACCACAACAACCACAAATACCACCACAACAACCACAAATACCACCACAACAACCACAAATACCACCACAACAACCACAAATACCACCACAACAACCACAAATACCACCACAACAACAAATACCACCACAACAACAAATACCACCCCAACCACAAACACCATCACAACCACAAACACCATCACAACCACAAATACCACCACAACAACAAATACCAACACAACAAATACCAACACAACAAATACCACAACCACAAACACCACCACAACAACAAATACCACCACAACAACAAATACAACCACAACCACAAATACAACCACATCCACAAATACCACAACAACAAATACCACCACAACAACCACAAATACCACAACAACAACAAA